>BJBW01001093.1:171219-211810 GCA_004320125.1 Scolopax mira
AAAAAAAATTGGGTCTGTCATACGGACAACTGTTAGGGAAGCTACATTTTAAAGGTTATGTATTTTCTACTATTTCAATAATTTTCATTCATTGTGTGTTTTAAACTCACATATTTTTAAAGCATATTAAAAAATTCATAATTTTACCATTCTATATTAAAACTAGAACTTCCTAGAATTACTGAGGGAATTTTATTTTTTTAAATAGTATTACTAACTCATTAACTGTATAATGAGAACTTCTATTTTAATCTCAGCCATATACAGGAAATAAAACTTGTAAGTATAATTAAAGATCAGAAAGTAAACAACAGTATCATCATATACCAAATAAGTAATTGTTTTATAATATACAATGGATAAAATGTTGGCAATTTTTTTTTCCCAAATAAATATTTTGTTTTCACCTGCAGAGAAATGAGTTTTCCTAGACACTTTAGGTTTCTTACCAAGGGAAACCAACTTTTTCTTCCTCTAATGTAAAGGAATTCAATTAAGATATGCAAAAGCAGGAAATTTGCTCTTTTCCAATCAATATAACAAAACAATAATAGCCTAGCGCTGTTTAACTAGTTCTTGAAGGTTTCTGGTAGACACATTTGAAGTTCTGTGGAAGCAAGAAATATTCTCAATTCAAACTCATTTTTTCAGAGGCCAGTAATTAATTTCATTTGTAACATCTAAAAATCCTTCTGTATACCTTTCAACACCTTTGTGCATCCAGACAGCTTTGAAAATCTCTCCCAATGTGATGACTTGTTCCCCTAGTAACTGTGATTAATAATTGTCTTCTATAACAAATCTTTAGACTTGCATGAAAATATTTTTGTTATGTATTCAACCAATTTAGGGCTACTGTATGTCAATAAAAGAGATGGAAATGTTAGTTCTCTGCATTTTGGTGGAGTTCTGATTTGCATCCAAACTACAGGTTGATCCAAACAATGAGTTCAAATTTAAATTTTTTACAAAATAACAAATGTTGTATCTTATTTTAACAAAATACAAACTGAGATGCAGAATTTGAGAAACCCGACAAAACTACTTTTAAAATCACTTGTTTTCCAGGTGTCATGCAAGACAAATCCACATTTCATGGCTATACCCTCAATGCTAAGGTTTCTAACGAAAATATAATTTCTAAATACTCATAAAAAACAAGATAAAGACCTTTAATTCTGATGGGTAGTTCAAATCATGGTTATAATTGGTGGTTTAAATCACTTTGACTTAAACAAGACAACCTTGGGAAGTAGAATGAATCCTAGACCAGACAACCTTGGGAAGTAGAATGACTTGAATGAATCCAAAGAAATCTCAGACAAGAGCAAGACTCTGTTATTCTGGATGTCTGAAAAACAAGAGCAGATCTACCACAGCTCTCCCAGGCCAGACCCGGAATGGTCTGAGCAGTCTGGGGCACGTTCCTCCTCATTAGCTTGATTTTGAGTCTCTGGACTCTTGGGATGGTGGAACAGGCCTTAAGACTGCAATGAGTGAATCTAGAATCACAAAATAGACAAATTTAGATCCCCGCTCATTCACAAACTGTAACTACATCTTTATATGTATTATCTCTGAATTCTATTTATTAAATATGTTTGAGCTTATAAAGGTATTGCTGAACCATAGAACATTCAGGAGAGAGGCTAAACGGGTAATGCCACTAAAAGGAGCCCACATTAATAAGTTAGTTATCTGCTCCTATAGTAACTTACACCTTCTTCTGGCTCTTTGGTATGTAAATTGAAGTGACCGAAACCAATTTACATTCCTATGTATACATCGGAAAGCGGGTGGAAATCTAGATTGGCTGAATTTACAAATTCCAATTTCTTGGCAAGTTAGATATCTCACCTAAAATCTCCTTATCCATTTATACATTAGGAAATGTGGGCAAACCAATTATGGAACAGACACAGACCCAGCGAGATCAAAAGCAGATCAGTATGCAAGGGTGATAAGCCTAATGAAAACATGCTTTCAAATGGCATCTTTTATACTCAGTGGGAGCCAACCTGGACTTTGGAACATGGAAAAAAAACCTACAGAGACAGGCCCAAATGCACCGGGCTTACGTCCATCTACAAACTGTGGGGAGCAGGCACTTTTCAGCAGTAAAAGAAAGGCCAAGTTAATGGCCTGGGGGTTGGTTTGACTTTGAGCCAAGGCAATTAGGGGACTGCACAATTATGCCTGTCCTGGCCAAGAAGACTACCAGAATGTTCTACAGAGCTGCGCTCTTCCAAGTAGATCATCTCCAACTGGCCAAGGTTTAATTTTGCAACTTAACAGTGATATTAAACATTTGTCCAGATCTCAGTGTGTGCTTGAAGAAAGAATGGGATGAAGTGTTAAACACATAAAGACTAGCCAGTATTACCTTCAAATCTGTCATCTATTGAATGCATCTGGGAGAAGCTGGACAGAAAACTAGGCCCTCTAAAATAAATCCACAGATCAGTGAAATCTTGCAGTAATTCTCCCCAAAAGCTAGAAACGAATTGGATCAGCAGGCAACTTTGCAAACACATACACACCCCAGCGTGGGTGCACACCCACCCTCAAAAACACACTTCCCAACATCTGCCAGGCCACCACACCAGAAGAGAGTTTTCTCTTTTCTGACTGGGTAGTTTTATTTTTATGTGCAGCTGTTGAGCAAAATATTCTCCACAGCCCTTGGATAATAAATCCTTTGAACACATCTAAGTGTGTGTGCATGTGTGAAGTGGTGACTCTTCTTTGAGTGTTTCCAGCCTGCATTATAATACTCAAGTTGTTCCAAAGCCTACAGCAGTTACTTGGAAGACTTCTCCAAGTGTCAGCGCATCTTGGATCAGCTCCTGGAGAACAAAGCCAACTTGAAGTTTCATTGCAGTGCAGACATGTATGGAGGAGCCCAACAAATACAGAATAAAGAACCTGGCTGCTAACACACAGTGGACCATCCTGCATTTTAACATGACACAAAGGCTGATTTTCCAGCATTGGAGAGGTTACAGCAGCAATCTCAGTGGCTCAGAACCAACTGAAATGTGCCCCTCTAGTAAGGCAGAAGGTATTCCATTTGGAGGCACATGGAGATCCCAAAGGAATACACCCTGTGCTAGCAGAGTGCAGAGTGGGTCCACTGCATTCCTGGAATGTGTGATCTGCCTACAGTCACCATCACACTATGCTCAAAGAGCTTCTCAGACATGATGCAAGACAACAATCAGCAATTCATCTTGATTTTTCTAACCAAATATCAGACAGCAAGAAGTTACTATGCTGATGCAGAAATCAGGACATTCATTTCTGCAAAAGACAAAAGGTAAGCAACACCTTTAGTTTTGATATTACAGCCATTTATGACCCTACTCCAGCAAATGGGCAATTGGTCATTTGCAAGTCTTTGTTTAAGAACCTAAGAAGGTCTGTTCAAGATAAAAAAAATGCATTGAGCCCAATATTGAATTTCAGATAAGGTGTAAGAACAGGGAAACCACACAGTGATACTTGACCGAACTACTCTCCAACCCTGCAGCAATTGTTGGACTACATTAGCCAAGGGATACTAATCAGTAAGCTTCATTAGCTAATTTTGAGAACTTCAAATGTTAACTTTTTTGACTGTTATTTAAAAAAAAAAAGGAGGTACTTTTTTTTCCTTGATGTCCTCTAATCTTTTTTTGACTGTTTCATTCCATGTTTCCTATCTTCTAACCAGAACTTTACCCATGTGAGGATCTACTCTCTCTTCCTGTGGCTGTTGAATGTCCTCAGAAGAGTTCCATGCAGAACACTACCTTATGCCTTCTGGAAATGTGTGAAAAGCTGACGAGCCAGATCATCTCGAGAGAATCATAAAACAGTGAGGCATGAGAACCCTTTACTGTCTTGCTTACTATTGCGTAAAAGATCCCTACTGAATAAAAACTTAATTTTTAATTATGTTTACCAAGCAGATACTATAGTCACATATACTGAGAAATTAGTAAGATTATGATACATCAAATTTCAGTTTTCTGATTCTAGTAAAAAACAACAATAGAAAGGAAACGCATCAAGAAAAGGACCTTGAGTCCAGCCCATGATGGCTGCAGAAGGAGGAGTTCCTTCAACTTAGAGGAGTCTGTTCATGTGATTACTCATTCCCTCATCTAATGAGGCCCAAATATGGGCTGGGCTATCAGGCCAAGCTAATGGTACCATATCAAAATTGCATTCATTCAGGAACTCCTGTATGTGGCAGGCTCATGGAGCATTTGTGGCTGGCATCCTTAGAGATCATTTTTCCTATGCCAGCCATGCTTCCCAGATAAATTTCTCTTATGGCAAGGCAACAAAAGTCCTTATAAATAGCATGCATAATACAAACACTAATGTAATCCACATGAAGATGGACATTATAGCAGAACATGGGAGAAGCTGCTCATGTGTGACTGCATGTATGTATATAACATAGGTGTGATAGCATGGAGTAGCCCAAAGTCTTGCAAATTTTGGACACAGCCTCAATAAATTATACCTACATTACTTACCTCTAAAATATACTTATGATAATTAACTACTATAGATTTAAGTAATTCTGGGTTTGTTTTCCGGAATAATGAAGGTGACTGGTTGCATATGATTGAATCAAATGAAATATTAAAAAAGAAACAGGACTAATATTCTGCATTAAGTTTTGAAACAGAAACCAAGCTTTACAAAATAAAGATCTTGACAGCACAAAAACCCCACCACAGCTTCATGAAAAGCACTGCTCTTCTAAAGTAGGTCCTTTCTTAGAAACAGAGCAGACACAGCTTCCATTTATTATTTATGGCGCCTTGTGCCCATGTCAGCTCCTGATTAATAATTAAAATTAATCTCATTAAGGCAGATTTCATTACAGGATAATTTAATTAAATGATGAATTGGCTCCCAGATGTCACCATTTGTGCCATCTTTTAAAAGATGCTGCTGATGACACAGATTTAGCTTTATTTCTAACCTGAAAACCTATATTATTTAACAGCTTTATAGCAACTTCTCACAAGCAGTGCACATAACCTGAAATATAATTCAGATAAGGTGAGACAGGCACTTCCAAGAATACACAGAGGTTTATGGTATTAGGAAGGACGAGAAGGTCAGCTTCACATTTGTTAAAAAGAATTCCATCATCAATATTTGGGAGAATTCTACATATCAATATTTTAAGCAACTTATTTCTCATGTACAAAGTGTCTGAGAGTTGCAAAACCAAATTATTTCAATAGGTTTATGGAAAAATAGTTAGAATTTCCAAATTCAGTGTCTCGAACCTTAAGAGAGCCAGAGGAGACAGAAGAAGGAAAAGAAGAACCGTGGCTGGCAGCAGAAGATGATCCTGCCTGTACCATACTTCCCATTACCCTGTTCATAACACTATGCAAGTTTCCTCTTGCTAACTGAAAAAAAAACAACCACAGTGGGATATCAGGTGCTCGTGAATCAGCACTATTAGAACAAGGCCAGAAAAAAAGAGCTAATGAGGGTGTTTCATAAACCATCAAGCAAACAAAACAAAGAGCAGAGAGGAAGCCAAGAAGTGACATAAAATACTGTGTCAAAAAGGCTCGAAACAGTGGAAAGGCATTTTCTCTAATATTTCTCCAGTGTCCCATTTCTTACAGTGACAGGTTACATTCCACAAAACCTCACAAACCTTTTTAAAATACTTCAGTGCCAGGAATAATGAAAAAACTGTATGAAGCTGAATGATAAGAATGCACCATGCCACTATGTACAGTTGTGGGCTAATGGTGCTATTTTTAGACAGCCACATTTGCCCAAGGCATGACCAGCAGCCTGCTCTCGATCTGCTGCATATTATTGCTTTCCCCAAACACCGTTTAGGGTACAAAAAACACCACATACTTCAATTTATGATCACCAAACAATACTTGAATATATCAGTCAGAGAGAAGAAGGCAGAACCAGAGTCCCCATTTCAAGCACTATTCAGTTCACACCAGAAATTGCTCCAGATAAAGATGCGAGTTCTCCATCAGCATGGAAAAAGCTTTAGTACCGATACTCTTGAATAATCCAAAAATACCCAGAACACTTTGAATGTTGAAGCTGCACCTGACCCATTCAGACCATCCAACCTCTGCTGAAGGACTGGTGTAAATGAAGCCCTCAATGGAAGGAAGATCATTGCTCCTGGGATAAATCTGGTGGTAATTTTCATCACCAGATAATCTTATTGAACAGCTAGTAATATTACCAAAACTGCAACCAACCAGGTACCCATGAGTAGGGTATCAAGAAGAACAAATGTAGGTATTTAGAAATAAGTAGAACCTTGAGCCCTAATTTACTTTTTGAGCTCCACATATAACACACGGAGAAAGGCGACGCTAAAGAAATCGGTGTCCTGTAATTGAGTCCGTGGTGGGAAATGCTGAGCAGACAGAACAGGCTTGATTTATAACCTGCCATTTACCAGTTAGATCAGTGACCCACCACTCTGTGGCTTGGCTTCTCAGCTATGAGCCACCTGACCCAGTTAGGTGCCTGGGCAAGAGTTGTCTTTCTTTCTCCAATAAAAGAGTAAAAGTGTGGCTCGCAACAGATATACACATATTTAAGTTTTCAGTCTTGTCTGATACACATAAACATGCTCAATTCCCATGTCCCAGAGGAATGAAAAAAACCCACTGATAGACACAGAGATACCTTCCAAATATCTTAACTCCCTACCTCCCATGAAGTCATATAAGACATTACTTTTAGAAACTTCCTGCTGAGGATAATATGCAGAAGTGGGACAGGTACCTGGAGTAGTACATGTCAGCATCTAAAATTGAACTCCTCAAAACCCTTGATTATTGCCTGTAATTCTTCTTGACTTCATATCTCTGCTTCTCCATAAAGCCAGAAATGTCTTATATTGACAAACTGACAACTCTTGTCTCTAGTTTCATCTCCATGGAGCATCATGGAAAGGTGCATCTTTGGTATTCTTGCAAATACCACAGATTCTGCTTTGTTCCTCATACAAATTAGAAAATATGTAACTGCTTCTCTTTTTTTTTTTAAAAATACATTACATTACTACATTACTGTGCAGTTCAGGAAAGTGCTTTATATATATAATGTTCAAATTCATAGAATATCTGTATGAATCTCTAAAGTATTCATACATAATTTATTTTTAAATACTACAGGAATAAACAACTTTTTCTATATAGCACAGTTCTATAAATCTGTTCTAACCCTCTCTTACCATCTACAAAATTAATACATCAGTCCTTCAACACCGTATCAGAAGGCTTCCAGCAACAAACTACTGCCTGAACTGCAAAAGACAGAAAGTCACAGTTTATTCTTGTCAGTCCCATGGTTCCACTGCACAGTGTAAAAAATCTTCTCCTAGAGCTACATTTTAATTATCACGAAGTGTTGGTTTGACTTATATTATTTATTAATAGCTCATCATCAAAACCAATGCATTTTGCAATGCATTTAGAACAGCTATAATTTAGCTAAGTGTGTGTATACATACACTTTAAGGGATGATTCAACAGTATTTTCCAAGGGGGGGAAAAAAAGGTAAAACAAAACTGACATTCTGGGTTGACAGCAAATCCAGACAGAAATAAAAATATCTATTTAAAGGAGTTGATAATAAATAATAATAAAGGTATATCTAAATAGTAATAAATTTAATATTTTATTAATAATAATCAAGTGTATATACATAAAGATATATATGAACGTATATATACAGAACACTCAGGTAAGTGATTTTCTACATCTTACTTCTGCCTTTAACATAATATAGTAGTGAGCAGACTAAATGCTATTTTTTCTTCTCTTTTTTAAAGAGGCCTTTAGCACAAAGTTCTTTTGTGCTTTAGCAAAGTTCTTTTGTGTTTGTCAGACTACACACCCTCTGGTGTTCCTCAGGCATAAAAGGAAAAAGAAATTAAAATGGGATGTATAATTGGGTGCTCAGTGCTATATCTTCATATTTTCTTGAAGAATTACAGTGTTCCTTCTGGTGATTTAACACCATCACCTTATACTAAACTAAAAAGACATTTTGAGGCATTATCATGGAGCTTTAAACACAACGATGATTAAAATACATTAATCCCATTGATTTCAGCTTGCCTAGATCAATGGTGGGTTTTGCCTACTGTCTCTAGAACTGCATAATGCCCGTTTGCAATTACTAATTTAGTCAATTCTATTATTATTCTGCATCAAAGTGGATGCAGTGTAACTGTGTCAGTTAACAAAGGTGGAGAAGTGCTGAATTTGCTTTCTCCCACACATGCCCCCTTCAATCCTGATTCCATCTACTCGTTTTTTTTTTTCTTAAAGTCTTTTCTCTGCCAGAAATGAACGCGGCTGAACACATGCAGAAAGCCTGCAAAGACCCAGGGAAAAGATCTAGAGAGCCCACAGCTACCCTGCCTTCAAAGAGATAATTGCAATTACTGCTCTCTGTGGCAGAGGAACTATTTGATACTAATGGGAGAAAAATCAAAAGGAAGAGAGACACCACATCTCAGTGGTTAGATGCCACACCTGAGTGGTTTCTTGGACCAGTCAGAAGAGGACAACAATAGCTGATGTACTATCCTGGTTGCTTTACCTGAATAAACTTGCTTTGCTACTCATTCCTTGCCCTTGTTTAAGGCAAGAGAGAAATGCTCTACCAGCAACATCAAACACTCTTACCGAAACGAGATACACAGCTGTTCTCCACCAGTTTCCTGCCAGACCCAGGAACTCGAAAGGACAGCGGTGGAAGGAGAAGAGCAAAAGGACTGAAGCAGAAAGGGGATGCTTTTGCTTCTGTAATTTTGATCTGGGCTCTCAAACCTATGTCTATTTCAAAGAAAGAATAGCTTATTTCACCTGTGTTTAAAGCATTCCATCTACCAAGGATATTGATTATAATTGCTTTCGATTGGCTTCCTGGAAGTAATTTAATTTTATGCTATTTATAGTTATGGGAACATCACTAAAAAAGAGACTGACTTATCAATCTAGCTTTGGATGACTTTCCTGAAGTTTATCAATTCAGAAAAAAAAAGAAATTCTCTTAGCACAAATTAAAACCTCATAGAATTGCACAAATTATCTCAGTTCATTAGCAGACCAAGAAGTTAATAGATATTTACTAGTTTTAACCATTCATCTTACAGGCAGAGCATAGCCCAGTCTTGTTGCATACAAAGTGAAACAATAGTGCATTTATATCTTGATCTAATTATTTTCTCTGCAAACTCCCTTTTTCTTCCATCCGTTGAATTATAAAACCAGCACGTTCATCAATCTTTCTGCTACTTACTCATCAATGTTCTACAAAGGATCTAAAACCTTAATTATTAGTGAAGAGTTGGAAGTATGTTAGGATGACATTGATAACCCAAAGATTAAAAAAAAATATTCATCCTTATTTTCTTATTTCAGATCCTTTTAGTAAAATTTATGCTGCTAACAGTATGTGACACTTTGTAAGGATGAACCGACAGAACAGTAAACTTGAAAATTTAATTCAAGAAACCCTATAGTTCTTTGGGAAGTTTTTGTTTAGTTTTGGTTTTTTGTTTGGTGGGGTTTTTTTCCCCATAAAATGTGGTTTTCAGTTAGGTCCTTTCCAACAAACCCTTGCCACTTTTACAGGAGTTAGGTGAACAGGTAAGGCTTTTCCCATTTTTTGCTCAGCTGGGAACTTAGGCACTGCTTCTCCATTACCACAGTCCAATTCTAAAGCTGCTTTAATTCTTAATGCCTTAATCACTTGTGCTTATTAAATTATTTAAAATGTGCTCTGAGCAACAAAGAAAAGAAGGATCTTCCTCTGCAACTAATGAAGCAAAGGAAAGTTCTTGTTTCGCAGAACCTGAAGGGATGCTGAGGGCAGCTGAGGAAAGATGCCCTTGAAAGTTTAGTTTTATGCCTTTTGCCTTATTTTCCTACTTACAGAAAAAAAAAAAAAAAGAGTTGCAGTCTCATTATAAATTTCTTCCCACAAGGAAATTATTTTTTGTGTTTCTCTTCATTCATAATGCCTCATCATCATCTTCATACTCAGTAATTCTTGCACCTCGAGATATAGGCTACAAACCCAAGGCTACTGCTCCAGCGTCATCACACACCACGTGCCCAAAAGGTTATACAGGGAATCTGCATCATCTCTACATCTCTCATGTAAAGCAGGCAGCAGCTAGAAACGTCATGAAAAGGGAGAAAGTCAAAGCCTTTTCTTTGGTACCAAGTACATGAGCTACCAAACAGTGGTGTCTAGCAAGGGATAAATGTAAATATGTAAAGAAAGAGCTAGTGACTACATAGAGGTGGTACATGGGCATGGAGGCAGATGGGTGATTGTGTCCACCCTTCAAACAACCTGTTTTCCACAGGGTTGGAAAGTGGTGTCCAACCTGTAAATTAACAGCAGATAACCAGGGAATTATATACTCCATCTTACCTGCAAAATATGTTCTTTAATGAGACTAAGCACAGAGGTGGCACTGTTCAAGCAGCAAATACTACTACCAGCCTTCACAGAGAACATCCCATGTTATCACCAAATGGTCTGGGAGTGGGGTTTTGATCACTCTCCTCGTTATATTCTTCCCTTCTGCTCCCAGGCTAAGTTTCTCTCCTAACAGAATTGCTCTACCAATTAAGCATTTAATTAAAGCAATTAAAAGAATATTAAACCATTAAGCTTTACTATTACATTCTTCAAAAAACCGCAAGACTACATGTTAAGATGTGTCTGTCCAAGCAATGAAATAGTTAAAAAGGCTATTAACTATGCAACCAGAAGACGATTTGGAAGAAATGGTACAACTATGAAATGAGCATAACCACAGCAGACCACAGAACAGCTTTAAAAAACACAACAAAACACAAATGACTTCACCAAAATAAAAAGCCAACTTTTTTCCAATCATCCAAAGATCCTTTTGGACAGATGTATTTTGTAGTATTTTATTACATTGCCAAGTCTAAAGAATATTTTGTTTTTTCATGAATATAGAGACAAAGCTTCTTGATCCCTGCGCATTTTTTTCTACTAAATACTCAACAGAGACCTCAAAGGAAACACGGGAATCTACCAGAATTCTCAGAAGTGACAAATAACATGCAAATTGCAGATCTTATGTTATTTGAATAACCTCCCAAAATTAGACACCAAACAAATCTTTAAACATATTTGAGCTTTATGTATATACAACTATTTAGATGCAGTAAATATAATATTTGTGATTTCGTGGACTTTTTTTTTGCCTTAGTAGAAGGGCAACAACACTAAATCAAAAATACATTATTACTACACATTATAGAAATTATCAAGGGTGAAATCAAATTTATTGCAGCTGTAACACTTCCAAAAGAGAACAGGAATCTGGGTCTGTTCCAAAGAACACACTTTGGGCAGTAGATCACATGATCCTCAAAATAACTAAATTAATTTTGTTGTAAAAATAAAAACTAAACCCCACTAAATATCAAAACCAAAGAGTACAAAAGTGATTTCCAGATCGAGAAGAAGGTTTTCTTTAATTTCTTTAACAGCTGCCACGGCATCTAGCTTCCTAACATGAAATGAAAATATATTTTCTATCAATTACAACCTGTATTTATTCAAAACAAAGGGATTTAAGTGATGAATTCTATAAATACAAAGCCCGATTCAGCTCACAGACGAATGAACCTTATCAAAACCTGAAATCATCTAGAGCAGTAGGAGACTTCCAGAAAACAGGAATAGCAGAAAAAAAAACCCTATTTTGTCTTCTAATATCCACCCCCAGAACGCCCCTGGTGGGAGATTACAGCCCACATACCAGTTACTCTTACGGGCCCCCATTCAGAAAAGCATACCTTTTCAGGAAAGCACTTAATTAAGCACATGCTTATATGCTTTTCTGAATCAGGTCCATGGTACCATAGGAAATGGGTATAACAGGCATAAAATGCCTGAGTAGAAGTAAAGGAGAATGTAGCTCCATAGCACAAGCTTTCATTTATTTACTTCTGTATTTTTAAATATATGATGCACTGCTAAAAACATAGCCCAGCTAAGCATACTCAGCTGTAAAATGCAGCATGGCCAAAAGGATACTTGAGTATAACCATATCCCAGGACCCATTCGGTATCTCAACATGCTTTGTCCACTGCCAAAAGTTCTGCAAAAAGTGCAGAGCTTTTTTTTTATTGTGCTATTTTATGTTCCAGCAGACGAGCAGCTTTAGGAATATTGACATAATGGGGATAAATGGCAGCAGCCACAGAGCTGTTGGTCATAGTGGTCTGGTACTGATCCATACCTAGAGTGAGCAAAATCAGTGAAGGGAAGAACTCTGTACACGTTCATCATGCACAGGAAAGATGACTTCAAGAAGGTCATTGGAGCAACCTGGTCTAGTGGGAGGTATCCCTGCCCATGGCAAAGGGGTTGGAACTCAATAGTCTTTAAGGTCACTTCCAACCCAAACTATTCTATGATTCCTCCTCCTTCACTAGTAGCACTGTTGAGCACAAACTTTGTATTTTCTCTTGTATTCAATGGTGCTCTCTATGAGAAATCCAAAGCTGAAAAAGAAGGTGGCCACCAGCAAGCTAGGCTGCCCAGTGGCTGCTTTGAACAAAGCAGGAAGCTGACAAAGAGCAGACACTGGACAGATGGATTAAGAGCCACTGCCAGGGTCTGAAAAAAGATGAGTTTGGATATGCTGCCGTATCTGCATGTGACTATCAGCCAGCAGGACAACCCTGCGGTCTGCACTGGAGAAAACCAAACCTAAAGATGGTAATTATGTGCCTGTATGGGAATACCAGACCCCTTATTTGGTTTCAAATAACTGTTTTGCTAAAAAAGGTTACTTTTTTCCACCTAGTTCACTTTGATTTTCTATCACTTAAAAATAATACTAAGCTGAATAAAAGTATATAATAGCAGAACCATTCAGAATATTACACTGAGAACCACAAAGTTTAAAAATACTCCTCTCCCCATAAAAGCTTTGATCAAAGAGATAAAGGCTAGATTTGCAATCTCCCTCCCTGCAAGATATCTATAATTTTAATATAGGGAAATTAAATGAAAAGCTGGGGTTCCATTCCTTGGCAATTTTTATTAACACTAGAAATCAGCAGAAACTTTAGTTAGTAGTTAAACCAAAGGAATAGTTTTCAAAGAGGCAGCGTTCATAAACTGAGAACCTGATGGCCAACCCAATCCCATGTAGCGCTGAGGTATTTCAGGGAGTGAAGGAAGGTTCTTTTTCAAGTCACAGCAAGATGACAAATAGGTAAGACAGAAACAGCAGACAGCAGCAAAATTTGGATACTAATTAATGCATTGCTACCATAGACTGACTTAGTGCTTCCAAAGGCTTTCCTTTTCATACTGTGACAATCATTAAAGGATCTTTAAGGCACTGCATATCAAATCACAAACCCATGCAATCATGGTTTCTTTACCATGTACTTTTATACATAATTATATACTTTTATATACTTTTATTATAATCACAGAATCATAGAATGGTTTAGGTTGGAAGGGACCTTAAAGATCCAACTCCCCTGCCCTGGACAGGGACACCTCCCACCAGACAAGGTTGCTCCAAGCCCCATCCAGCCTGGCCTTGAAGCTAAAGAGATACTATTACTGTACACTAATGACATGCATCTACAAATACCTCACTATGGGGCAGCCACAACTTCCCTGGGCAACCTGTTCCAGTGCCTCACCACCAACACTGCAAAGAATTCTTTCTAGTATCTAATCTGAATCTCCCCTTTTTCAGTTTAAAATTGCTGCCCCTTGTTCTGTCACTACACTCCCTGACAAAGAGTCCCTCCCCAGCTCTCCTATAGGCTCCCTTCAGATATTCAAAGGCTGTTATAAGGTCTCCCTGGAGCCTTCTCTTCTCCAGGTTGAAGAGCCTCTCTCTGCCTGTCCTCATAGGAGAGACGCTTTGTGGCACATCCTCTGAAATCATTCCAGCAGGTCCACGTCCTTCCTGTGTTGAGGACTCCAAAGCTGGACATAGTGCTCCGAGGGGGGGTGTCTCATGAGCGCAGAGTAGAAGGTCAGAATCACCTCCCATGACCTGCTGGCCACGCCTCTCTTGATGCAGCCCAGGATGGAGTTGCCTTTCTGGGCTGCCAGTGCACAGTGCCATCTCATGTTGAGCTTCTCATCCACCAACACCTCCATATACCCTAATAATACTCTGTCACAGGTTGTTTCTTTCCACAGCCCTCAAAACCCATCACCTCCTATAGCCACACCAATTACAAATACTCTACAGAAGCTGGGTTGGGTTTTATTTTTTCTATATTATTCCCTACAACTCATTCTTTTTATCAGTTTCTCTTAATAGCCAATATACATACATAGAGGGAATTTGCAGACATGTGCTGGGCACACACACACACCATCCCCATTACAATTCAAACAAGTTTGTCAAATCTCCAAAAATTCACCAGATTTTCTTTCATCTTTGGACTGAATAAATGCTCAAATGACAAACATCTCCAACAAGAACTACAAAACACTGATACCTAAATTGCACACACCTGATAATCCCACTGCATAACACAGCTCAGGTTTTGTTTTGGTTATCATGTATTTTGTTTCTTTGTTTACTATTGCTCGGGGAGCCAAGTTGGGGTTTATTAGCAGATGTTTCAATTCAATTCAAAATTCAATTCAATATTTAAAATATTAACATATTTCAATATTTTAACAACAACTGTTGTTTTGGTTTTTTTGCTGGAGATGTGCTTAAACCGATTCATAAAAAAAACCACAAAAACTATTTCCACTACATTTTATATATTAAATTATTTACACTGACAGCAAGCGTGAAAAGGATATTTCTTCATATGATACAGGCAGGTTTTAATCCTCAAACCAGCTCTTCCATTGTATAAAAGCAAAAAATGTGCAGTTACACGTAAATGGAGCAGATGACTCCAAGAAAGGGCAGTAACTGCTGTAAAGCTCGGTGGTCCTAATTTTAATCTATGATTTCTTTCCTTTAAAGAGAGTTTGCAAATTACTAAAGTCCCAGGGAAGCAATAACTCTTAAGCCAAAAAGTCATACTGGTCTTAGGCACTTAGTCTGCTATTCAATATATAACGTTTTAATAAAGATGACTACAACTATTCAAAAAAGTCTAGTGTCATATGAATGGGGGAGCTCTTTAACTGATGGTAGTTAATTACATAGAATGTTTCTTTCCAAAACCACACAATCATTTCAAATTGTATATACTGAATAATAAGTAGAATAGTTTTAAATTATAGAAGTTTAATGATTTAAAATGCACAACAGTGTATTAGGTAGTTAAAATTGTTCATAACATATGGCCAATTAGATATGTAATGGTGGCCATTGTTATCACAACTGGAAGACCTCTGTGGGCATAATAAAGGTTATGCTTCCCACCTAGCAGCCTTTATTCCTAACTATAAATGTTTGTTTTGCTCATATTCAATACAAGCAAAGACTTAGTCATTTATCCATACTTATAAAAAGAGAGGACTGTACTTTTGACTAAAATGTAAGTCTTTAGAGTATCTGAATGTTATCAAAATTCAAGGACTTGATTCTTTATGATGGCAGAAAATGGATGTCATGATCTACTGCAATTATGCTATAAATCTCTTGGTAGCATGACAGATGTTGGATGTTTTTCAAAATGTATCGACTGGAGACAGGATCCAGGATATGCAGGCATAGAGTGAGACTACTAATGAACCTTAGACTGCTATTCATCATAAACTAGATTCTGGAAAAAGTTTTGCCTTCTCCCAAAAGATTTACTTAAATATATTTCAAGCAAAGTGAGCTTCTACTGAATGAAGGGAAAAAAAAAAACACCACACAACAATAGCCTAAACGCATTACTAAAGAAATTAATTTTTTTCCTTCTCTGTACACGACTTGATTCTATTCTCCTAAGGTAGATGGGGATAGAATGACAGTTGGCTGGAGGAGACACACTATTTTCCACACTTTCTTATTATATCACCTACAACAGAACCCTTTAATGTTACTTGTGCCAGTGATTTGCATTTCTCTGCACCTAAAAGGCACGTCTCCTTTGTTACACGTCACCTGTGTGGGACTGGGTAGAGAAAACATAGAAGTTGTCTCTTTTGTTCTAGCACATTCTGCCACTAAAACAATGTCTTAGTAATAGCTTCCTTCAAGCAATTAAAAGAACTACAACAAGCACAAAAAAGCAGAAGGATGGTTGCAAGCCCACACGGTTGCATGTGGTACCACATGGAATCTACAGTGCCAAATACTACACACTGCACAAGACCCTTATTACACTGTTAGTAATCACTTCTTATTAATGAGGAATAGTCTTGTCAGCTCCAGAAATGAGAGAATGATTTATTCTTTTTCCTTTCCATTTGGAAGGCAGCTACATTTTCTCTTTAATTCTAAGACAAATCCTTTCTCCATTTCCCCCTTTAATCTGACACCATTAAGTTTATGACTTACAGGGCATTATAACCTCAGTACATTCCCAGGTCAAATGGGAAGCCCTGGGAATGAATCCAAGTCCCAGTAGAGCTCATGGGTGTCAAACTCACAAGCATACCTCAGTTTGGCCCCCAGGAATTCACTCATTGGGTTCCTCTAACCCAAATGGAGGCATTTTCTTCTGGGAAAGCAGAAAAGTTGCACATGCAAGCTCACCAACTGACATGAGCATTTCTAGACCAGAAGACAGCTTAGTCTTTCACCCAGCTGGACTGAGGTTACTGTAGACCAAGAAATGGAAGACCATGGTAGAAACACATTTTTGGTCTTCACATATCAGTAACCTCTTTACAAAGCCAAATGAAAAGGCCTCATCACCATAGCAGTAGTCATACTAGAGACAAGATTACTGCAGAGATCTTCATCACCACCATAAAAAAAATATTATTATTACAAACAGGTTTACATAGAAACCTTTGCTGCCTGCTTTGTACTGTGGAATGTGCTAAAGACCACTTCCCAACCCCAAGTTTCAAGGAAACTTTTCACAAAGAGAGAAGAGCTACAAGGAAGGACAGAAAGGAAAGTCCAAACAAACCAAATAAAGCAGCTGGAGATATTTCCTGCACACTCTGATATGTCTGTGGCCCTAACAAGGTTCAAGACTTTTCCAATGGTCTCATTGTCTGAGATAAATTTTTGTTACTATTAAGGTCAAAAGCCTCCACTGAACAGCAGCAGAATAGCAGGGACTGATTCTACCATTCTCTCCCAGCAACCAGTAGTAAAGGATGATTCAATACTGGAAAGAAACCAGGGGTTGTGGTTTTGGCTGGGTTAGCCAATGACAAGAAAACAGATTCTCTCCCCCACCTCTCACTCCAAGGAGAAGAAAAGAGAGAAAGAAACTTATGAGCTTAGAAAAAACTAACCTACTTCAATGAAATATCTATAATAAAATAAAAAAGAAATAATGAAATAAATGCAGCATATACAGAACCGTATCAAGCTCCCAAGGAGATGTCATCAGTAGGCACCGTGAAAGTTCCAGATTGGTCTCAGTGATGACTGGGAACTGGATTCTGGAACGCTCTGATGGGGATCCATGACAGACAAACTGACAGGACCTTCCTCAGGCCTCAAAGAAAGAGAGCCATTGAAGAGGAACCCTTGAAGAAGAACCAACCAGACCCCTTTGATCCCTCAGCTTTTATACTGAGCATGGGTAGATGGGATGGGACTTCCCATTGGTCAGTTTAGTTCACCTGACCTGTCCTTCCCACCCCACAGGTGCAACCACTCCTTGGGGTAAACAACTGAGTCAGCTGCCCCTGGTTGCCACGGCAACAAGGATAAGCAAGAGTATCTCTCACTGAACACAAAGTTGGCTCTGCTCCATCCCAAACCAGGACACCAGATTAGCACCAATTATCAGGGGAAGCCTCCCCTAGACACTATTTATCTCATTTTTTTTGAGTAGTACCCAGTCATGGCACGTTGGTGCTTTGTTACAGCAGCAGCACTGAAAATATCTGAAAAAGTATAAAACATGAAAAGTAAACACAGTTGCTTGGTGAAACCGATGGTGAAAAAGCCATGTTTGAACATTTTGACTCTATTATTCACCCCAGCAGGCAGCTGTGCTGCATCTCACATTTCTACACTGTTGTATCCACTTGGCCAAAGTATCCTCACAGTTGTCATATATACATTTGGTTACTCTTTTACCCCATGGATGCTATTTTCCATCTTTTGCTCTCTTTCAGCATTGAAAATTTGCAAGAGAATCACCCATAACCTACACATTTCTTGTGTATACTTTCCATCAAAAATTTCTTCAGTGAAAACACATGGTTTTCAAAAGAACCGCAAGGCATTACAGGTGGTATGAGTATTATATGTTTAAAAAAAAATAAGAGAAAGGGATCTCCTATGTTGTAACTTAGCTATTTTCTATGTCTCAATGTAATTCATGAAGAAATGACGTTGTGTCTCAACTCTACAGTGTACAGAATAATTGTCACACACCCATTGGAGCATGGGCAACACCTTACACACTTCCTGTACGTTGAAAAAAATACTCCACATAAAACTGTCAGTGCTTGTGTCGTTCTTCTGCACTTCGGGTATTCTGATCTATCCACTGCAATCCTCCTTTTTTGAGAAACTGTTGCTACAACAATCTTGCTACAAAAGAAAAGGCAAGAAAAAGTAGTTACAGCAGTTCAAAGCTGCCGTACAATTTCAGTAAAATAAACAACCCTGTTGATGTTTTCCATTTTTGCTAAGAGTTACAGGACAGCCTAGCCTAGAAAGAATTTTAATATTACCAGATTTAAGCAGTGGTGGCTCCAGTCAAATCCTTGCAGTCCAAGGGGCCAGGTAACTAGCACTGCGTAGACATGGAAAGGAAACCATGCAAAACATCCACAGCCAAAACTCACAAACTGAGTCTCTTCCTTTGAACAACAGCTTAAAATATTAAGCATGAAGAAAAACAAACTTTGCTGTATTTTCTCTCTCTCCCTACCCAGGGAATGGTTCAACTGGAAGAAGACAAAGTCTGCAGGAAGAATACTGGTGACTAGTAATAGCAATTAAGTTTTAAACTCCAAAAAAGGAAATGTCTATTTCCATAGAATAATAAAGGGGAGGTTTCCAATGGGATTTATCAGCTGTATTGTTAGGTTTTTTTATTTTCTTTCTTTTTTCTTCCTTTGCCTGAGTTTTACAGTGCACTCATTATAGATGTTTTTAAAATTTGGATTGTTAATATTTTCTCTTGATTGTTAATATTTTCTCTCATCATCTTCTGAAACTATGCTAGCAGCAAGTATAATTTTTGAGCGCTGCGAAGCACGCAGCTGAAAATTTCAGATGGTTTGAAATACGGCATGGTTCCTGGTTGGACACCTCATCCCATATTCACTAATGGCCTCAAGAGCGATCCCTGGAGACTCCCTCCTGGAAATAGGAGGAGGACAGCTAGTAGGTCAGCTCCTGCTCTTAGGACATGCCAGATGGGTTTCTGCAACTGGTGATTTTAAAGCAGCCACGCTCCAGCCCTTTTACAACCAGCTGGCATCCTTCCTCTTCAACACACATCACGGCAAGTGAACCCAGGCGGCAAAGGATAAAACACTGTCCCTGTTATTTGATAATTACAAGTTATTTTGTAGCTCCACGCTCTTATAGGTAACCTGGGTGAATTTTGCAGCATGATTTGCAGATCCATAATCACATCCCACCACCCCACTGACCGAATGTTATTGCAAGATCAGCTACAAATGGAAGTACACTTAGACATAATATTTTACAGAGATTTTTTAATGCACAGAAGGCTTTCCATCAACATGAGAAATTCAGTCATCCATGAAGGAATACATAGTACAAGCTCGCTGACCATTATGGTCTGCTTTTTATCATAATGTATTTTAGCATGTAGATCTCACCAAGATTTCCTTGTCTGATGAAATATACAATTTCCCATTCACCACAGAAGATGAAAGTAGCAAATAGTACAATCTAAACACACCTCTTTTTCTCCTGTCTTTTTAAAGTGCTCACATAAGCTCTTTGCACAGTAGCTCTGCCTGACACCCTACTGATGGGCTTTCAGCAACTGGTTAATTTTACAGCTGCCTGATACAGAAATAATTATGTTTGGATCAGGCTCTAGATACTTATTTAATTTTATAGATATAAAAAAGAAACATCAACAGACTAATTATAACTGCATGGCTACAGAATGTGTAAAACACCAATATTCTAAATAATTTTAAGTTTTCTTTTATCAATACATAGGCATTTAGATAACAATATAAAGCAAGTCTGTAGATTTCCCAAGCGTTTTAACTGCAGACAGATAAGTCACTTCTTTAAACCTGATTATATTTGGCAGGATGACCTGTGAGGCAATTATTCAGAGTCTTACTTATCACAGCTCAACACCAGGACTTTCAACAGAGCTCTTTATAAGGTTAATGTCCAAACCAGAAGACGTCCAACAGCATCAGAAAAGCAGATGAAGTGTACCATTATTATTGTAATACATCTGCTACAATAGGCATGTCCTAAAATAGAGTTTAAATTACATTAATTTAGAGATTTTTCACTAAATAGTTAAGGATAAGATTCTCAAAACGTTAGCTGAATCTACCCTATTTAAATTAAATACATTTAATTTAAATTAAATATAAATACATATAATTTCAACCCAAAAGGTTCAGGCCAATGTTGACTCTTAAGGGAAATCTTATCAGTCTGTGATTACTTTTGTCAAAATTAAGTACTATTGAACTCTTGTACTGACAAGAAAGAATGAAAGAGTTTATGAACAATCAACCAATAATGCATCATATAACTGCCCTTGGTCCTACAGAGACTATTTCTTTTACTGTTATTTTATTTTACAGTTATCTCCAGATTAAATTTAGCATCTTGCAAGAAAAATGTAAAAATTTCCTTCAATTAAGAAAACTCTGGATTCCTTGACTTAAGAGCAAGTAATGCACAAAACTCTGTATGGTATCAACTCCTTGAAAGCCTATCATGTTCACTGGTGTATGGTTTAAATTGTTTGTCATTTACTTCTTTTATTAATAAACACGCAAATGAATTCCATTCAAAACATTAAACTGATGATATGAGGCCCCTTTCACTTTCAAAGCTATTGGAAAAAGGGATAAAATTAGTTTCTTTTTTTTTTTAATCCTCTAGATACAGATGCTGCATTACAGAGGTACAGGTTAATCCTTGCTTTTATCATGAAGTACTAAAAAAAAACCATGAAAAGTCATTACCAAAGCTATTTAACTTGGGCAATGAATTTCAGAACACGACAGAGAAGCAATTAGAGAACAGACCAAAGAGCAGGGTGTCAGGATGTTTGTAGCCCATCAAAGCTCTAGCATCAGCACAAGAACCACGGAAACTACAGAGAAGAGAATGTACAGAGAAAGAAATAAACACATACAGCTCTTAAGATTATTTAACGTAAACTAAATATGTGAACATATTGGGCTAACAACGGGCACTTGAGATTAGGATAAGTAATTAATCACTTGAAAAGCAGATAATAGATACGTAATGGAAGATGATAGCCAGTAGCTCCATGTATGACTTCGACTCAGCGTACAAGAAACTGAGTAAATGTATATATATTGGACTCCTGTGTCCAGTGCATTGAGGACTGAGTGAATCAGGTTCCCGAAATAAATAAGATTAAAAGCACCCTGGAATGACCCATGGTTATGAGCAAGTAAGCAAGTGGCACTCAGATGCCTATAATGGCCATCCCAAGGCAAATACCTGCCAGCCTGTTTAAATTAATGCAATTATTAGTGGTGGATGTAAAACACAGGATAACCAGAAAACCAGCTCCATTAACTATAGAACACATTGCTCCCTCTGATGGTAAAACCCGCTGAAAGGATGGAAATACTTTGCAGATTTCATTGCAGAATTGTTTCAATTTCATTGTTTCAAAAATTGTAATACTACGAGGTTTGCTTCATACTTAAAATAAAACAAGTTAAAAAGGAGGAGAGGCAAAGCCAGCCTGAACTGCTGGGAAGCAACATGCTGCACCCCAAGCACAGGCTACTGGAAGAATATAAATGGTACAGTGAGAAATCTTTCAATGGGAATAAAAAAGAGTAAACTGAGATTTTTCTAACTGCCTGAGAGCCACTGTGAGGATCACCATCTAGTGAACAAGTTCTTTCCTGCACATAAACCTACCTGGGCTGACAACTGCAGAAATCTGATTTACGCAGGAAAGAATTCCTAAAAGCAGTTTAAGCACACGTTCCTCATTGCTGGTTTCCAAACTACAATCGTAGTTTCACTTCTTTTAAAGAAGGGATTTAGTATTTACGCTACCGTGTCCAGCAGCATGAGGTTCCCAAGCTGGGGGTGTTTACTATATAAATCTCAAATATGCCCAGGTGGCCCCAAAAGGCTTCTCAGTACAAAGACACCAGCAGTCCCACGGGGAAGGTCACTGTGTGACAAACTGAATCTTGAAAACCTGTGCTAATTTTTTAAGTGCATTGCTAACTGAAACAAGAAAATCATTCTTTTTCATTTCAGAAATGTGAGGTTTGCTTTTAACTCCTTCCCTTGTATACTTTGACTGAATCACACAAACAGTGTGATTCCATGTGGCCCACAACCAAAGACTTAAAATTTAAAGACAAACACTGTTTCGCAGAATCAGGAACGACTAAAGATTTGTGCTATAAAAGATTTTTTTTCATTACATAAATCCCACTAGTCACTGCTTCCACTACGGAAAAAAAAAAAAAAAAAAAAAAAAGAAGAGAAAAATAAAAAGAAAAAGAAAATAAAAATAAAATAGAAATGAAAAATATTCAAACACAAAAATCAGTCAGTTAACATTAATTCCTCTATACTCAACCTAAGATTCAGATTTATTACTTCAGCTCCATATTGCCTGATCAAATTATATTATATATGCCTTGAAAATTTAATGTGCAGCATTTTCCAGACAGGGGCCTGCTGGGGGCTAAGGATGGGAAGCAGAACAAGAAGCATTAGGGGTCAAAATGCACCTTTCTTCCAGGTCCTGTGAATCAGAGACACCTTCCCTGCACATCACCTGCTCGTCAGACATAGAGCCAAGAATATTCTGAAAATACAGATGAGAATTCCAACCTGCATCCACCTGAGCCCCAGCAGGACACCCGAAGGATCCCAAGGAGAAACGTTTAGTTCCCACTTTGAAATCTGTTTTGCAGCAGATTAATTTTGATGCCACTGAATTCTAACCTCAGTGGGTGTTTTCACAAGGAAAAAAGTAACCCCCCCCAAACACACATATTCTCCATTAGCATTAAAATACAGGTCAGTTGGCATGAAAAGAAATATCTTATAAACTCCTTTCAGAATTTGGTCGGGAAAGCCACACAGCACAGTGAGCACACTATAAGCATTACACTGGCAATACATATACAATACCATAATATCTTGGGCTTTGTTACACTGCTATTTTTATTCCTATTAAATGATTAAAAAATTATTGTAATGTTGCTCTTTACTGTAAAGATTTGGTTTTTTTCCAGGGCATACCAGTGACAATTCCTGTTATAATTCATGTTATAAAGACCATCTGATTACAAGATTGTTCAGATCTCTGTATACAGCTTCACTACAGGAAAGCACATTCTGCTTTTCAGATTAGAATTTATATCAGTCGCAGACACAGAAAGAAATATCTTCTCTGTCCATTGGCCAGGTACAACTCTATCATCTGTGGTGTCAGCAAAAGAACAGACTCGTGTTCACCAGCAAGTGCTGCTGCATCTGAGACTTGAGCTTATCCAAAGGCACCTGGGTAAATCTCCCACCCCCCCTTTTTTTTTCCTTTTTTTTTTTTTTTTCTTTAGGCAATGCACCTGGAAAATAGAAAAACCTCTTGATTCCACTGAAAACACAAACATTTTGCTATAGGTGTAAGTAAATTTTCTGCAAAAGACCTTCAATTTCAAGATCTTAAACACTATTATAGTATACAAGTTCTTAAACACTATTATATTATAGTATAAGACGATTATAGATCTTTACAGAGTATTTCTCAGTCCTTGTTAGTTGACATTATTAGTGGCTCCGTTCAACAACATTCTGGTCTCATGATATTTAAGGTTTTGCCTTAAATATCATGAAACCCGTGTCACGATGTGGGTGAAGTATCTACAGAAAGAGTGAGAGAGAAGTGATAAACCAGGTCTGTTGCCACATTTAAGAAAAGGCTTGTTCAGTCAGCTCTGGTCCTGGCTGAAAAACCGTCGTTTCTCACCCAGAACTTGCTTTTATAAGAGCAACGCTCCAACACAAAACTCTCATCTCTCAGCTTCAGGTTTGGGTCTCTGGACCTCCTGGACTAAAGCATGATGGCCACTGAAGCCCAAGCCCTGCCACGCTGCAGAACATGTGATAGCAACAATATTCTCATCAAAAAAGCTGTTGCCTTCAGGAGCACGGAGGATGAACCAATCTTAAAACAAATTACTCCACTAATGAATAACTAATGAAATAAGCAACACAAGCTTTGCATGGTTTCTTCAATGGGATCCTCTGGGACAAGATCTGCCTTAAGGTATATTATGGCGAAACTATTTTCCCTTCACTAAAGCCATAACATTTCAACACTTAACTTTTCCTCCTTTAAGCTGCTGGAGATTTAACCTAATGTAAAAGAGGACAAGGATGTGACTGCGGTTTAATGGGTCTGCAAGTGCTCAATGTGTTTAAGACATACTTTATGAATTATGAAATAAGATTCTTCATCCAGTGTCCTTTTATTATTTAAAAAAGTAACACTTCTCCCTGTCATTCTTCTCTTTTTTTAACAGGAGTTGACTTGCAAGTCAGCCGCTCAGATACTGAGGTCGAGCCCAGAGAAAAGTTACTACAGGGAGAAGAAAGAAACCATGACCGTTATATGATGCTGAACAAATATTAGCCACAGCCACAAATCATTCAGAAGTATTTGCGAGTAAAATATTTCTGAAATTATTGCTTTTACTTTGTACTGTATTTCCAAGGCCTTTCCAGAAAAGTATTTAAGCACATGCCTAACTTAAAGCACATGAGAAATCCCACTGATTTCAGTGGGCTTAATCACATCCCTTAAGCCCTGCACATTCTTCAGTACACTGCTGCATCTGGACTTTTTACAATAATCAAATGAGAATAATCCAAATATATGCTCAGTGTAATCCATACTTTTCATGTGAAAATGTAGACGTAGCCATTTTATAGATATGAAAGCACCAGGCTTTTAGTCTTACAAAATTAAAAGGCTACAGAAGATTGATTCACTGTCACATTGTCAAATCTTTTACGTGTATTACAGAACACTAACCCCTCTTTACTGAAGAAGAAAGTGTTTTTGGACATGTTAACATCACCTGGACACTGTCAAAGTCAGAATCCAAAGCTGATGTACATTCACTGTCCTAAGGAAATTATTATATTTCCATTTTGCGTTCACAGATGGGACTGACATGGACATACTTGGAAATTTTGTGAGTAAATCTGGGTCAAAATACATTATTAAAATAAATTAAAATTATAGGATTTACAAATTTGGCATTTTAAGTGCTTGAACAAGTATCATATCTGCAGAGCTTGACATGCGTCTGTCAGATTTGATGATTTAGTACAAAGAAGTACCATTTATAAGGAGAGGCAGTAGCTTTTATTAGACTGGCTTATATGTTCCAAATCTTATGTATACAGGCATGTATACAAACCTTTTCTTAGGTGAATAAGCCCATGTTGAAGCTCCAAAGAAGGTCTAAATTGGCCCAGTTTTCAGACCCTGAGAAGAAGATTTTTTAACTACAAGTTTTTTCCTTCTTTTTTTTTTCTTTTCTAGGCTTATTTGCTGTTATGAGATAAAAGAAGTTGCCTCTGATATCCCTATAGCATCAGAGCTATGACATCACTATTAATACATAATTCCATGCTCCAGGAACCCAAGAGCGCTCTGTGCAGAAGATGGTATCTACCTCAAGGGAAGTCCGTGTTTTTTATTGAAGTAGCAATTTTCCTTAGATGTTTTACCCCTAAAACTCCAGTCTGGGGTCTCTCTGGAGCCAGGAATACCAGTCATAACATATGAGATAGTAGCTACTTGTCGCTCCAAGGACAGGATGTGACAACAGAATATATTCCTTTTATTGGTTTCTTTTGTTATTAAACACAGCCCATACGTCGGCTTTGCATTTAAACCTCTGATGCTGACTTTAGTAACATCTCCCAGGAGACAACTGGAGATCTCAACCAGAGGAGACGCGACGACGACGATGATGATGATGACAGGAACCTTTGCATTTGTTTGCCTTCACATCTCATCTTGCAAGGTTGCAAACCTCGAACGTTATTCTATGACACTCGTATATTATTTTTTTTTAAAGAGGTTGTCTATCTAGCTTTTAAAGAAAAGTCCTGCCAAATCAATTAAACAACTAATGTAGTTTGGAAAAAGCACCTTCAAATTTACCCCTGGTGGATTACGGTACGGAATTGACAGAATGTTGAAGTGGTAAAGGGCAAAGTGAAGAGGAAAACAGAATTTCTGTGTTATGCCACATATAAAGGGGGAGAACAAGAGGGATGTTTCTACCTCAAATTTGTGGGAACATGAAAGATTCAGCCCTGCCAATTTTCTGTGCTTTCCTATTAGATTACAGACACTGGGTTATGGTGTTACTCTTTATTCTTGACCCACTGTAATTCAAAGTGGGTGGTAATTTTGCATGATCTGCAGCAAGCCATCTCTGTGCCGATAGTAAGGGGTTAATAAAATACCTAAGCGACTCTCAAAAATACTCTGAAATACACCTTGGAAAAGATATATTGATTTTCTTTAACTGACTTCAAGTTATGGCATTTTTCTTCAATTACTGGTTTTAGTTAAAAGCAAATAATCACTCATTAAGGCAACCATTTTTTACTTGCTAAATCTGTAATTCCTTCAGAAGGTTTTCACTTACTGATTAATATAGTTCATACGTGTAAAATATTGAAATATTGAAATAGTTGTGTACTCTCAGAGGTCCCTTTCAACCAGCACCACTAATTTAACAAGATGAATTGGCTGTAATATTCCGAGCCCCACAAATACTGCTGTTGCAGAGAGAAGAACCCACAACATGCTACACTGCACACGGAACAGTCTTCTAAAGGATGACTGACACTGAAAACCTGGGTAAAAAGAGTTTAAACTGTTTTGGTTTTTTTATTTCGTTGAAAGGAGCTTTGTCCAAAGCCCAGCCCTGTGGCTCCCCGGGACGAGGGGGCTGGAGGCATCGAGGCTCCAGCATCAACCAAAAAAATCAGGGAGGGGATCACACCCTCACACCTTCCAAAAACATATAAATGGGGGGAAAACAACACTATCCCAAAAAAATTCCCAGATTGACCAGTTGCAGGCAGGGCAAAAATGCAAGGAACCGATATGATAGTCTGTATTATCTGATGTCGAAAATAAATAAATAAATGAATAAATGAATAAATAAATAAATGAATAAATGACTTACCCAGGGCACAATGGGGGCGATTGTCCAAACGCCACAAAAAATGAAAACCTGTTCATGCAGGTTTAGCCTCACATCTGCCAGTGTCCTGTCCCAGGGCACTACAATCTATTGTTTAATTCTAGGTTAAAATGAAGTAATCTAAATATGCACACCGTTATATAAAAGGACCAGGGGATGAAATTACACCAGTTTCTAATAAGGCCCTTTGAAACCCTAAACTACCAAGTTAGCAGCCAAATTTTTTTTGCTTTTACTAATACAACAGATTGAACAGCAAATAATGACTAGAAGAAAATAAAATAAGAAGTGTAAAAAGTGTTCTCAAAACCCTGTGGTTGTTTGCTACACCAAAGCACAACAGAAGACAATTTAGGTGCCAAACATTTATCATTTTATCAACCATCTCCAAGACCAGCCTTAAAAAAACCTTTTGTCTCTCCCTTGTTAGATTCTTTATAAACACAAGATCAGTAAAATTGCCTTCTCTCCTGTTTCAAAACAAAATAGAAGAATTTTTACAATGCACTCTTTGAGAAAGTATTTGTAGTTAGAATTTAGTAAAAAATCAGCTTATTCGTTTTGAACAATAGCAATAATAGCAATATAAAATCTAATGTGTTCTGCTGTATCTTCTATGCTTGTTTTATTTAATGTGTAGGAAATCTATGGCAATCACAGTGTTGTGACGTATGGCAAGCTACAGCTTTATCTAGCTGCATCTGTCTGTGCAAAGCCAATTTATTTGGCTTTAAGTATTTTTTCACTTAATGAGCAGCAGCCTGCACATGGTGACAGACATCACACCAGATTATAAAAAAGGACTGTTTGGTTATTTTCTTCTGTCTGAGAACACTATTTTCTTCTGTTTCTTTCAGAAAACTCATAAACAGATTTCCTTCCTCTGCATGATGTGTTCTGCATCCGAATTGGGAAAGGAAAAGATGGTTGTGAGCTCTTTAGGACAGTCCCTGGACGGTATGGTACCACTGCTGAGCCCCAGCCTGCTCCGTGCCGGCTGTGGGAACTCCCTGAATCATTTTCCTGCTTATCTTCAAACTACAGCTATTTACCTACTGGTTGAGTGTAAAGACAGAAAAACTGAAGTATAATAAACTCCACTCTCATTCCTATTCTGGATCACCGTACAGTCTAGATTAAGACCAGGTTCTCCCACCTCTGCCACATAGGACCGGGAGCAAGAAGGCAAAGGAGAGCAAGCAGGACAACTTTCTCAGTACAGAGGATCTACGGTATGACAGACAAGGATTAAAAAAATGTAGCAGGGGCCAAGAATTTCCTACAAATAAAAATAGGGAAAATAAATAAATTAGTGACAGAGCGCAATAAATGGCGTATATATTACATCTAATCAAGCTGGCATCTCAGAAAACACAGCAGCTGCTCAATTCAGTCAAACACAGTTCTTTAGAGGCTCAGGGAACAGGGGTGCCCTCGGATTTCTGAAGCAGCGTGGGGTCGTGCAGTCATTGCTCTGAGACCAAAGTGGAAGAGTTTATTTCTTATATGGCAACAGGGATGCTGTGGAACTGCTCCTAACTATGACCGTATCAGTTTCACCTGACTGATATAGTTTAAGGACAGGAATCATAGAACCAATTGTTTCTTATCAGTGTATTTCAAAAGAATAGATGAGAATAAATAAGAAAATCTCAAGTTTGAACAACAGTAGGGATCTCAGAATTATGGAGAAGACTGCCGCAATAAGAATTACACTACAGTCCATCATACTTCAGAAGGATGACCTACTTGCAGAAATTAGCATAATTTCTATTCTTTTAAAATAAAACTAGAAAATTAATGTTGTTACCTAACCCAAACAAATGTGCCTGGCCTCCTTTCCCGAGGATGAAAGGCTCCTAGACCTTAAACAGGGAATTGAACTCAATAAAGGAATCTCTCTATTGGGAAAACTCAACTGTCCATCAAACGTACCTTCCTACAGCAAGTACCTTCCAGCCCATCTCGGTTGCAGAGACAGGCAGTCGTTTGAGTCACCAAGGACTAGAATATTCTGGGCAAGGTGCCATCAGGAGTTTGAGCTCAGGTCTGGCATTCGTGCCTATTCACACAATCTAATATGCTCACAGCAGCAGCGAAATCCGCGGGCTCCTTGAATTTCCATGACCTAAACCTCAGGATTCCCAGCGAGGAATCCTGAAGCTGGAATGAAATACCTGGGCTCTTTGATCATGCCAAGAACCCAAATTCCTACGGGATGAACAGAAACTGCCCCAGAGCTAACCCATACAAAACATATTACCCGCTACAGAATGCCAAGGCAGTACAAGGAGAAGGGCTGTAGGATATATATATATGATACTTTCCTAGAGATTAAACCACCAAAGCCTTGGCTAGAGAATGCCTCCTCCTACCTGAGATCTCTAGTTGACAGTCCTGCCCGGTGGCTTTTATAGAAATAAGCCCAGAAACACTATTTTCTTTTTTAAAACTTGTCTGTGAGAGGAGTTTAACCATGGAATAGTAATAGAAAGGTGTCTGAAATGGTGGTTTGGTATCTGCTCTTAGCAGATGGGCTTGACACCACGATTCCTTTTCCCAGGACAGTGCCCAGCACCCGAGTGAGATCTCAGTCCAGGTGCACACCAGGATGAAGGGAGCGATGAAAGCGGACTCTTCCCACCCATCACGTTGAAGTTTTGCCACTGTTCAGCAAAGAGTTAGAGGGATAAATTCTTGAATCACAATTTTCTGTGACACTAACAACAGCCTAAGGACAGCAAACCCTACCTCCATATGCAACCTGGCACAAATTTCACCTCAATTTGTAATCTGGAAGATGGTTCTCACATATTAGCATGAAAAATGCTATGCTGCTACAAAAAGCACTACAGAAATTAGACTACAATAAGGTACTAAAATGGCTACCACAGTATGCATTTTTCAGGCATCCAGTAGTGAAAAAACATCTTAACTACTATGAAAACCCATTTTTGCACTAAACTGGCTCATCTACTTCCTATTAATAACCGTACTCTGCACCCTGCGCAGAATAATTGTTTCACAGGCTATGAGAAAAGAACTTCTGCTTAATCTTTTATGACCTTTATAAAACTTTATTAAATTATGAAGCCATGTAGCTTTGACATGCTCTAAAGTTTTGGTTGGGAACAGTTGAAATGCATAAATATGTGCAGCTGTCCCAAGTAATGCCACCACAGTGACTTAAGACACTGTTAAGTCTTTGGAGTTCTGCACCATTTTAAATCAGCAATAAAACTCTAGTCCAAGATAAAGTCTCAGATAGGAGCTGTGCAATCAGGAGCAAAGTACTCCTTATTAAAATAAATTACTGACATTTTAAAAATACATGAAAGCTCTTTTCAGCTCCTTGCAATTGTGTTACCTATAAAAATCTCTGCTATAAAAATATATATATTAAAAGTGGTTTATTACATGGATAACCTCTTTCGGCATGTCAGAAATAGAAATATGAAATCCCTTTATTGATCTTTAGTCCACTGAGCCCAAGCTGAGATTCGTGGGGACCATGGTACTCACAAAACCTGCCAGTCCTGTGACCACTAGAAATTAAGATGTTAAAGACAAAGCCAATGCTTTGGATAGCAAGCCCAGCCAACTTTAAATTTGATCGGAGAAAGCTGCATCCTCAGAACTGCAGCCTGGTGGTAAGGAAGTCTGGAGACCTTATCCTTAAAGGAAAAATAAGAAAGGAAGAAGGAGAAGAAACGTCCACCCTGTTTCTCCCAGCTACTTCATCAATGACAAGGGGAATCTCCCTCTGACACAGGACACAAGACTCTGCCAGTTCCCACAGTCCCCTTGAAATCACATATGTCAGCTGCATCAGTCTGGCCATCTGAAATGTTTTGTTGGCATTTTTGTTAACTCCTGCTTTGGTAAAACTGACAGACTACCATGGACCTTCATTTTGACACAACTATTTGAATAAGATATACTACTGTGAAAGGTTTTAACATTTTATTCTTCCAGTGTACCTTGATTATATCCATTAGCCCTCCAACAATTTTAGTTCTGCAGAATCCTATACAACCATGGTAAAATAAAAGAAGATTAAAACCACTCTTTTCACATATGAACTAAGAGAAGGTCAGAAGCTTTCCCCTGCTCTTGCAATTCTCAAACCTGAAGTCAAATCCCTTCAAACAAAACTTGAACAGAGTTGAATTTATCCCATTCAGTTGAGCAGCATTTGTACTTACTGACTGTTCACTTAAATCCTGAGAGTCTTCCATGGAGGTTATTCACCTTTCTTTTCCCCACAGGCAGAAATTGTCTTCCCTTCAATTAGCAGCTCAGTAGTCTAAATTGCAGAGAAGAGAACAGAAAAAGATTAACATGTTATTCTGTGGTCCTTACTTCTCAGGCAAACCTGCAATAAACAAGCATCCTAAACTAAGGCTGTGGATTCACTAAAATCTGCAGCAAAGTTCTCGTTGACTTCTATGAAACCTAATTTCATAAAGTATGTTTCAACACCTCCAGTAGCATTTTGGGAAGCTATCTAAACTACACCGACAGAAACAGAAACACACTTAAATAATAATTCTTTGACTCCTGCAAGAAAAAATAGTTATGAAAACAAACCAATAAAAAAGTTAAAATGTTTAATACAGGCAGCTGTTTAAGAAGACAACAAAAGACAGCCCTTGGGAGAACATATTAGAAAGACAATTATGGAACGCTGAACAAAACTGCTTGATACACATTTAATGATAACCTCTTAGTCATTAAGTGTCTGGCACAAAAAGGTTATTATACAATTATCAGCATGAAGTCCCCTCTCTGAGGTCCATTAAATTCCTTTAGGATTAAATAAAATACACAAAGTGGTTTATAACAAGCAACTCCCTACAAAGTGCTAAATGACAGACATTACCCTAATTATCTGCTATGTCTATACCTTCTCTTGTAGGGTGAATCACTCTCATCAAATATTGAGATCTTCAATAAGAAAATTCTATTTTTCTATGAGTTCTACAGATTAATGATGACGGTAACCTTAGCTATAAAGCCACACAATTATATTACAATCTCCATTCTCAGAAAAGATCCACTTTGGAGATACCTAAATTCACATAATTTAGAACAAAGCAAGTGGTAGGGTTATTTCATACATACAATAATCATAATAATATTAACCAAAGCTAGTGTTACATTTAAAAGAAAAAAAAAAATAACAGTATGTAAACACATAAATTAAGGAACCCAAGTAATCTGAATTTGTTTATCAATATTGCCTGCATTTGTTTATCAACAAGGCACCCCAAGAAACCATTACGTGGGATGGTGACATAAACATATTATGGATCATTGTTTTAATCTTGGACCAGCAAGAACTTCGATTATGCTACCTCCAACATGCATAAACATAACCATTATTTACCTGAGGTTCCCTCCTCTCTTGGTCGGAAGTGCCACTTACTTGCCATACCTCTGTTTACTACCTGAAATCTAACTCCCAAAATTTCCTCAGCATTAGGTACTTCCTAGAACATACGCAGTTGTGTGTTTACAGACTGAGTCTACTTTCTTTCCAGCCTCACCTTTATTTGCCCTTTTTCCCCCCCATCAGGTCACACCCTCCTGTTTTCCTCCCCTCTCCTTTAAGTATCCAAAAGCTTTTCATTTGTATTTCAACTGATTTTGTTGTTACAAATGATGTTACAAAAGTAAAAAGCCCAGTTGCAAGCAAATGTTTTTCACCTCATCAGAAACCTGAAAATAATTCCTGTTTTTCAAAATGGCTTCAGTCTCCCCTCAAGTTCAGAGGGATCCAAGACATTGATATCCTCACCCATGATCCCTTCACCAAAACAGTAACCACCTCCCATAGTTTTTTCAGGCAATGTGAATCCCACATCCTTGTGTTTGTAAAAATCTTCTGCAATCTTTCTCCAAGGGAGAGAAAAGGGAAATGCTTCTTTAAAAAACACACTACAGGTAAAATTCAGAGAGGAGCCTACCAAGAACAATGGGTATTTTGATAGAAACAGCTCAACATGGCATTTCCTTCAACAGCTCCTGCCAAAGGCAGCAATTCCAAACATAAAGGCGAATTTTCACAACATACCCTAAAATATTCCATTAATAACTTAAACACAAAATCCGCTTTGATTTAATTAAGAGTTTGTAGAGTGTTATTGCATTAGTAAGATTGCCTGCAGGAAGAAAGAGTCAAGCACTTGATAGTAAAACACAAGATTTGGAACAAATTGTTTGACTGGTTTCGAAGTTTACTGACTGAAAGTCACTACCTGGCTTGCATTCAAACATTAAATGCTCTAATTCTGTCTGTCGGCCACTGAGGATGATGGATCCATCACTTCCTGTGGGAAACTCAACTACAACTCAACTACTTTGAGTTGTAGTTGAGTTTCCCACAGGAAACCCACCATAAGAGACAGACCCATATCCATGTTTCTTTCCATATTGATCATGATCCCAACAAAAGCACGCTGAAATCAACAGATGGATGTCACATTTTTCCCTAAAAAAATAAAAAGTATCAATATTTTAAATACAGCAATACCACATAAATCCAACAGGAATTTTACTAATAAGAACTGCCCGTGACTCACTCACAATATTTGTGTTGTGCCCCAAAATTCAGATGGATGTATCCACTGCAACACACCACTGAATACGCCACTTGTATTAGTCACCTTCTAAAAAAGACTGATCTTCACGATTTCTTGAACTTACTTTACTGAACTGCAAGACAAAGACAAGCTTGTTTAATCTCTGCAAAAATACACAAACGCGTTAAATATCCCCTTTGCAAGAACATGCTACGTTATAATAGTTTCTAGGGCTCTGCTGTTCATCTTCACACTGCCACAAAATTCAAATACCCTTACTGGAAATGGAGCTTTTGTAAAATAAAATTCAGAATTAATATTTTATCAGGATTCTACCTACCAACAGCTAAATCCTGCTACATTTTGAGCCCAGTTAAAGCTGCTGATTATAACCAACTGCTAACACAATGATTTTTATAATGGCAGTTATGCCAATTGCACTTAGACCAAATCCTTTAGGGTTTAGTTTTATAAATTTGTAAAAGAGGAGAAAAACCATTAGAGAAGTCAGTGATTTAAATAAGACCAACATTACTCCCTAATAAAGATATAAAATTAAAGGATAATAGTAACCTCGTGCTGTTTTATGAGGCAATAATCCGGTTACCAATTCAACCTTGTAGTTTATCCCATCAAGAGAACCAGATTAAAAACAGAGGGAGGGAGGGTACTCTTATCCCTATTATATTGCAAGTGTTTCTAACTGGGTTTAAATATTTTTAAAACTGTTGTTAAAAGTCTGAAACTCACAGACAAGCCAGAATGAAGAAAAATGCCTGTTTCTGCTCTTGATCCAGTCCTTGCAGATGTGGCTTTAAAACTGATGAAGTGTTTTATGCTCCCAGATAAAAATTTTACCTTTCTAAGAAATGTCTTAATTAGGAGGATTCCTGACTTTCCTCATCAACAAATGCATTTAAATCTAATTTTTTATTTATTTATTTTTATCTGGGGGAATAAAACACTTCATCAAATTTAAACTGCAACTTCCACGACTCGACCATGAGGAGAAACATGTGTTTCCTCCCAGAGATACACCCCAAGTTAAAAAAAACCCAACAAACACAACTACTTGAGGATCTGCTGCACACTGCTTGGTAAATGACTGAAAAGGTAAGACACCAAGGACGTGATCTCTCCCCTTGCAATGATTTCTTCAGAAAATTAGGGTTGCAACAAATAAACAACTGACTGAGGCAATTTCATCTTCTATGGGATGTCTAATAAGATCCTGTGCTGCAATTTTCACAAGCTCCAGGATAGAATGTGAAGCATGGGGATCCACAGGTAATGGATCAGCTTTAAAGCACTCCATGTTTCCCAAAAGTATTTCAGAGGCTGTTTCAGGCCCTTCAGTCAGCCAGATGGAGCGATGCTGCTCCAAGAAGAATCCATCATCTGGAAGAGGAGTTTGGCCACCAGACAAAATTTTTCCTCCCTTTCACTTCAACCCAAAAATCTTAGGAAGAAAGTCCTCTCTTGCTCCACTGGGAATTGGTCTTCTTAAATGAAGTTATGGGGGGTGGTCCTCAGTTTCTACCACAACAATTATTTTTTTTTACATTGTAATCTCCTTGGGCACATAGTCAGGTTCTTTTTACTCTGTTTCACCTGAAGGACAACTATTTTTACTGAGGTTCTATCATGGTGATGCTCTGACATCAGAGCAGTTCTGGACCTGCAGGATTCCAGTCAAATTTATTATATAGTTTTTTTACATTTTGAAACATGTTGGTAAGAAGCCTAGAGAATAAACATGAAAAAAAATGATGTTGCTGTGGTTAACACAATTAATTCATAGCCCACAAAGAGGAATTTCTATCCTTACCCACTCATTTCTATCACAGGCATTCTATCACAGGGTTGAGAGTCAAAATGTACCCTGAGAAGTGGTCGCAAATAAAGCAACTTCTCATTTTCTACTGTTCTACTTTAGAAATCTGTGACAGTAGAAGTACTTAGTGCTTATTGTAACTGCAACTGAATGCAAGGAGGGCATGCGGCAGTAAAGTCCCCCAAAATTAGGACATGCTCCAGGGTCTGAACTCCCTCAGACCCAGGCAAGTCTCTGCCGTGGGTTTGCACCAGTTCCTACAGAACATCTGAGGAGAGCAAAGAATATCTGAGGCACTGAGAAAGGTCATGCAAGGCAGGTAATGAGAAGATAAATTGCTCTAGAATCAGTGCAAGCAACTAGTGCCTATGCACAGCAGTCTCACTAAATTAGATGATTTCATACTCGTCGTTTCCCATGACACTCATTTCTTTGAGGGAGCAGGAGAGAGGGTATGGGCAGTAACAAACAGGCACCGCCTAATATTCAACCACTTCTTAGTCAGGAAAACATTCCTCTAGCTGTCTGCATGCCTATCACATGTAGTCTCCTGAGAAAAAGATAAAATACAACCTAAATTAAAAGTAAAGGAAACCAAATGCAGATTTATTAGAATTTCAGCTTAGCCCATATCTACTGTCCAAAACTGTGTTTGGGGCAGTAAAAAACTTGCTGCTTTCTCAGTTCCTAATAGGATCATATTTGGAAAAGAAGAAAGATCCATGCCCCAGCTGAGGAATGAGATTGATGTGCTTTATAACCTAGTTTTCTTCAAAACTCAAATGAAACTATTAGCTGGCAAGTCAGTAAGAAAAACTTTCTAATTTAACACTTTAAAAAAAAAAAAAAAATCAAATCATAGGGCTTTCTAGAAACTGGAGATGACTGTGCTTTGGCAGAAAAAGAAGACGTCAGCTTTCTTATGTTGTAAGGCAAAATGAAAACTCAGCTCTCAACATAATCTCTGAAAAGCTATTGCTTGATATATTTCTAACTAATTTTAGATCTTATTTATATAATTAATTTTTAGCTTTGTTGGCTTTTGTGTTTTCTTATACGAGTGCTGTGTTTTCTTGAAAGAATAAAGAAGAAAAACAATTCTTCTTTAATGGAAAAAACCCTAAGAAACATTATTATCTATATCTAACTTCAAGGGAGAGCAAATGACTAACACATTTTAAATGTAAATAAACATAGTAAACACTTAAAAAGGGAAGCAAAGCCATTTGTGTCAGTATGACTTAGTCAAGGACACCTACTACTTTCCTGAGGAAAATTGGCAGGTGGAGAGAAAGCATATGGAATTATTTCTTTTCTTTTCTTTTTTGCTCTCAAATTTTTCTCTTTGCATTCCTTTTAATCAGAAGGATTCTTGCAGGAAGTGGAAGTGGCTTGGGAATCTCTCCTGGCAATTTAGGCTTAGCTGAGGTAACTGCTCTTCACCTGATATCACTGAGCCTCCTGAAAAAAACTCATACTGCATTGTGGAAACAAATCTTGCTCCACAGTCTAGAGAATTAAAGGAAATATCTTTCCCATCTTTCCCTCATCTTCTACTGCTTCTTTCTTCCTCAGACCATCACTTCTAGAACGTCAGATACAGCTGTCTTCAGATCAGTTTGGTTTCAGTCCACTGTTAGCTCGTTAAGGATGACAATTTTACCCTTAGAGAAGTTTTAGAGCTTTCTGGGACCCTTTGTAGTGCACTCGGGACCCACTTCTCTATTTAGTAGTCACCTCCAAAATGCTGAGCTCCTTCCTCACCCAGAGCCCTTGGTCTGCAGCTGAGAGGACAGCAGGACAGCATGCCTGCCATCCTCACTCCACAGCTTATTTTAGCTCCGGAGCATGGCCAGCGGCCCCTGGTGGAAGGAAATCAACTTCTCTGGGTTCTGTGTTCTCCTGAGCATCTGCCTACAGCAATTTGCATTTGCAGATGGATTGCTTATATACGCTATTCCTTACTTTGAGTTATCGGAATTACTCTAGGAGTTCATACAACAACCCATGCAACTTCTGTAGGCTTCTCAGCACAGATGAATTTCCTGCCCACTGCAACGAGGCACCCCGTCCTGCTGCTCCTTTACAGGGAAAGGAATACAGGAGGAATTTCCAAGATATGCTGGAAAGCAAACAAAGGACCCAGCCACTTCCTCTAGAAACAAGAGCTCTCACCCTCGCAGCAATTACATGGGTGACAGGTACCAGGGAGATGGAAGAGGTGGCACAAGGCACCCTTCAGGACCTGCTCAGCATTCTCATCCCAGCCCAGTATCCAGCATCACAACATGCATGGGGTATACAGTATATATTCTAATGTATATACTGGCTATATGATATACATATTCCAATGTATAATAGCCACCATGCTTCTGAAATGAATACGTTTCTATGTCAGACGTTATTAGCACAAAAAACAAAACAGCAATTAAAAACAAAATCCTGGTATGCCATCATCAGGACCCTGAGAGATTCACAGAAGATCTAGGGTCTGCCTGTTATCACTGCTGGAGATGAAAGAGTGTTCCTGGTAACACAACACAACTCAGCCATTTCCACATCTCAAGACAAAAGAATTATCCATACTGGGTTATCATGTGTGTTAAGAATAGGGAAGGGGGTTTTCAACACCTACCAGGTGTTTATAGTGCTGTGCTCATCTAGTTTCCTTTTACCTTCTCCCTCCCCTGAAAAATTACACATCTGTAATTGAGACATAATTTGTTATTTCCATCTTCCTTCCTGAGTATGTGAATTCATGCCAGACATTAAATATGGCAATCAAAACAGACACAATTCATGTCACCAAACTGTAATGCACTGAAAACCTCACAAAATTTGAGTCAAATAATTGGCTTTCATGCCAGTCACTATGCATTTGTTACACACAGTCTTGCAAATTCTGCATAGTCTTTGGTGAACACTTGTGTCAGTTTAGAGCAATTTTCTTCCTTGAACTGACTTTCCTGAAGGGTGGCATTGATTGTGTGGTACTTGTGGACATTTTATTCAAGAAAAATTTAGATGATATTCCCACTCTGCATCAGGTACTTCTGCCTTAGAAACAAGCCACACCACCCCAATACCATTTGGTACCAGTCAAAAGCAGGCATCAAGACAAAAAAGCAAAACAACACATACCATGAGGTCTCTGCATCAGTTAGGTACATAAAACACGTAAGAAACAGAAAAGGTCTAAGACAAGAGATCTGCCTGCTGTTCCATTATCATCACACCCCAAAAAAAAAGAAATGGAAAAGCAGGAAAACAGAAATAATTATTCGCAAATGGCAAGCAACTGTATCTCATTAACTTTAGGTGAAATAATCACAGAATCACAGAATGATATGGGGTTGGAAACAACCTCTGGAAATCATCCAGTCCAAGCCCCTGCCAGAGCAGATCCACCCATAGCAGGTTCCACAGGAATGTGTCCAGGTGGGTTTTCAATGTCTCCAGAGACGGAGACCCCATCCCCTCTCTGGGCAGCTTCTTCCAGGGCTCTGCCACCCTCAAAGTAAAGAGGTTCCTTTTCATGTTTAGATGGAACTTCTTATGTTCAAGTTCATGCCCATTCCTGTCACTGGGCACCACTGAAAAAAAAGTGATATCTCTTGATGTCACTTGTCATCTTCTTGACACCCACCCTCTAAGTATTTATAGGCATTGATCAGATTCCCCCTCAGCCTTCTCTAAAGCTAAAAAGACCCAAGTCCCTCAGACTTTTGTCAGAGAGAGATGTTCTAGGCCCCTCATCATCTTTGTAGCCCTTCATCGTAGCATAATACTTCAGCGTAGCATTTCTCTCTCTTGCAAAACTGTGTACCAATTTTACAAGTATCCAAATATGGCTCAAACAAACTTCTCTGCTCTTCTCACCACTCCCATCCCATACCTGTGCAATAAATAAGAAGGATTAACCTTAAGAATTTCAGCGTAGAGAATCATAAGCTCAGCAGTTCCTCCTCTTATTTTAACATTGCACAACGCGTCATGAAATTGCCGAGATTGAAAGCAGAGCTGCGGATCCGCCGACGCTTGGGGGCTTCCCAACTGAGAGAGACCTCTCCCCTCACGCTCAGATAAGGCAAGCAGCTACAACAGACCTCTTCTGTCTCATTCCAGATTAATCCATTACAGATTATTACAGTCAGAAATAAATAAAACAAATTCTGGGGCTGTTTCTAGCTTAGGTTTGTAAACGAATCCAATCTAGAATCCCACTGTGTTCCCCTGAAAGTGAAGGGAAAATGATTTGCAAAAAATATCAAATGCAGTGTTTTCCAATTTATGATTGATCAAATCCACACAATCCTTACCAAAAAGATATTTCCCAGGGGAGGAAAGGTAAGTCAATGATGCCACAGATAGAGCATACTCTTTTAGAATTCTAATAAAAATTTTAGGTTTAGGTTATTTCCCTACTAGCTGGCCATTTCACTCTTTTGAACAACTAGATTTTTTTAGGGGGAATGATGATGTTTTTTACTACATGGCATATTTTGGCTGATTTCCGAGACATTTTCCTTCTCGTTTTTGTAGAAAATAGCTGAAAACAAACCAAATAAAACATTTCAGTTCTTTAT
>BJBW01001093.1:213939-231100 GCA_004320125.1 Scolopax mira
CCCTGCCCAGGGCAGGGGGGTTGGAACTCCATGATCTTGAAGGTCCCTTCCAACTCTAACCATTTGATGTGGTTTTAGGAATAACTGCAGAGAAAGATTATAGACTCTCTAGGGTGCCTTGTATTTCAGTCCTCTTAATCTATAAAATTTTCAGACTCTACATAATGTATCGATTCATTTTTATTTTTCTTTGGTGATGTTTAGAATAATTGCTGAAATGAAAACTTTAATGCTGGGCATCTCTGCTGCTTTGATATGGTGGGTTTTTTTATTCCTGGTTAATCAGCAGTAGGTCTCAGGGCTTCAGTGGGTGGTCCTCCATATCATCAGTTAATACAGCTCTGTGGACCAAACCTTGATGTCTTATAGTGGAAAGTATATTACTTGATTGAGCAGCTGAGGTTTTGCCCTGTCATTTTGAATGATATTCCATAATGCTACTTAATGGGATGTTAACTTTCAACAGGAGCATGACTAAACACTAGAATTAATTTTTTTGACATTTGTCTGTTGTTCACTATGGTCGATGGCATTCTTTTTTAAGTAACACTGCATCCAACACTGATAACATGCTTGGAACATAATGAGCTGTCGAAAGGTTATAGCAACAGAAAGGTCAAATAATCACTTAAACATGGTTAAAAAAAAAATTCTTAAAAAACCACTGTTGGGCTACTTCTTTATTAGATTTAGTTAAAATGTTTAAAGAAAACCCCCAACTCCCATAGATCTGTTTTCCCAAGATAAGGACAAGAGAAATAGGTAACATAGAGGAAGATGAAAATCTCTTATGTTTTAGCACCATTTTAGAGAAATAAAACTAAGCGCCCTGGCTTGACAGGGAGACACTCCGAACATATTTTGCAAGTGTGTTTGTCTCTCAGTGCAAATTAATTACTAATTGCCTGTTATGTGATGTGTTGAAATTAGCTCTTTCTTCCTCATCATAGCTTGAGACATCTTTGCCTCCCACTTCTTAAGGAGGTCAGGGCTTCAGCCTCCTCTGGAATCCCAAATGAGGTTTGTCAGTCAAGCGTAGCAAAATCTAATCTCATCCAGAGAAAAAGAAGAAAACAGACCAGAAAATGATCTGATTTTCCGATTTCATGGCCAAGGTTACCCTGGGAAGTGCTGAAAGTGGCATTTAAAGCCCGTAACTAAGGTGGCATGCCAAACTAAGCACTAATAACAGAGCAACCGTGTGGAAAGATATCGCTTTAACAATTTTACAGTTGCTAAGTGTGAAAATTGTAGTGTGGGCAAGCTCCTGGATTCTGTGGCAATTGGCTCAAAGAGCTGGAATTGATGCTAGTGAGAAAACATTCTCAGCCCCTGAAAGTCTAACACCGATAAGGTTGGCTCCTGCTTTTGCTGTTCAAACATAAGGCTGAACAGCTTCATTAAAGAGACTACTTTTTTTTTTATTTTTTCTTAGAGAATAAAAAAAACCCACCACCACCACGTGGAAATGGGGTTGGTGGCTTGATAGGATGGTGTTATCAGTGTGGTCTTGTGCTGTACAGACCTCAAATAAAAAGGATTAGGTGGCTGCACTTAAAAGATGATGCATTTTTGCTTATTGTAAGCTCCGTTCTGCTTTTTTCTCAGACATGTGTGTGCACATTCCCTTCCCTTGAGTTATGGCTGTGCACAGCTTTATCCACAGAAATACCTGCCTGGTGCAGTACGTTATGCACAGTGCATACATGTCTCATAGAATCATAAAATCATTCGGGTTGGAAAAGACCCTTGGGATCATCAAGTCCAACCATCAACCCCACTCTACAAAGGTCTCCCCTACACCAGATCCCCCAACCCCACATCTAAACGACTCTTAAACACATTAAGGGGTGGTGACTCCACCACCTCCCTGGGCAGCCTCTTCCAGTCTCTGACCACTCTTTCTGCGGAAAAGTCTTTCCTAATGTCCAGTCTAAACCTACCCTGTTGCAGCTTGAAGCCATTCCCTCTTGTTCTCTCTCTGATTACCTGTGAGAAGAGACCAGCCCCAGCCTCTCTACAATGTCCTTTCCAGTAGTTGTAGAGAGTGATGAGGTCTCTCCTCAGCCTCCTCTTCCTCAAACTAAACAGTCCCAGTTCCTTCATCGCTCTTTGTAAGGTCTCCAGGTTTTGACTTGGACATACTGTGTGACATGTCTCTGGGATACAGGCTGTGAGATGATGTAGATCAGGACGGTGTTGAAAGAGCAGGTTGAATGCAATTATATGTTTGTGTTTCTGACCTTATCCCTGGGCTGATTTGAGGTAGGTGCCTCTGGCAGAGGCTTAGTGGACGCCTTGGAAGATTAATCTGTGGAATGAGTTTGTACATCGAAGGGGTGACTACTGTCTAGCCAGATATTAAATCAGCCAAAGGCTACTAACTGTCTTCTACAAGTTATCAGCCAACCTTGCTATCCTAGCATGGTGAAGTGTCATACCATGGGCTGGATAGCAAGGGCTCCAATCTCCCTTGTAAAACTGCATTGCCAGACCTCTGGGGTGATGCTTCCTCCTGGATCATCCAGCAACAGTTTCCTTGCAGCTGAGGTTGCTCAAATGCCTAAATGAGGCTGCAGGGATCAAGCTTTAGGTAGCTGTTAGTTAAAGTTGTGGCTCTTGATCAGCTGGTGTTAGTGAGGCTTGGGAAATTACCCCCGTTGCTCTTGGGCTAAAGATGGAACTTTTAAGGCTTGGCTGTGTGACAACATAAGTCTAACCTGCCCTTGAAAAAAGATTGAAAAAAGTTTGTCCTGGCCTGTGTGAAGCACAACTAGGGACCTCTTTGGGGTCAGTGCAAATTTTGTGAAGACTTTCTCATGGATTTTTTGCTCTCTGTATTTCTACCACTGTAAGCCTTGCAGATCTTCTGTGCCTGTTTTTGTCTTAACTGGTTTTAACTCTCACCTTTTAAAGCTGAAGATTCCTGTGTGATAGCACTAGGGAGGCAAAATGTGTCGGAGGTTGGCTGGGCTGCGATAAGCTATTTCTGCACAAATTTATTCTCTCGCCTCATGTTGATGTCAGCCTGTCGAGTTTCCAAAACCAGAAGCCTAAAGCAGCTTCTTTTTAACATTCTCTCCAGAGAGAGGCTCTCCAGGGAGAGACTGGAGCCTGGTGTGCTCCTGCAGAATAACAAGCTCTCATCTTTCAAGGGCAACCCAAGAAGATTATGGTTGGACTAGATGATCTTGAAGGTCTGTTTCAACTTAGATGATTCTAGGGTTCTGGGATTCTAAGCTGTTTTGGGAGCCCATGCCCTGGACACAGTGTGTGCCACAGGCTGCCTGATGCAGGTGATGAGCATTTGGGCAGGTGAAATCCTCACTCGGTGGGTGGGAGGGAACGGATGCTCCAGCACAGGTTTCTGGAGTGGCTGCTCAGCTTGGCAACAAGCACTCGGAGCTGGATGACTTGGCCTAAAGATTATGAGTTAGTATTTCTCTTGTAGGTTTTTTTTTTTTTTAAAAAATGTTTAGAAAGCATCAGAGGGTGGAAGAGCAGAGAGGACTTTCACTGTTCTTCTGCTGGTCCTTGTCAACCATAAGCAGTAAGTCATATTATAATGCCCATTAACTCATTTTAACATTTTTACAGTACCACCTACTCCAAATAAGATGGAGGTCTGATTTAACCTCACTGGGAAGCAAAAAGCCAAACTCTAGACTTCTTTCAGTCCAGGCAGACAACATCCTCAGCCTTTCCCTCATCCACCCAGCGGATCACCTTATCACAGAGGTAGAATGGGTTTGTTAAGCAGGACCTGCCCCTCATGAGCCCATGCTGGCTGGGCCTGAACACCTGGGTGTCCTTCATGCACTGCAGAATGGCACTCAGGATGGTCTGTTCCATCACCTTCCCAGGCACCAAGGTCAGACTGACAGGCCTGGACTTCCCAAACTGTCATGGCTGGCTGACTGTGGATGGCAGAGGCAGCTATTAAAGGCTAATGTGTGTTAACTTGGGGGTTTTGTATCTCTATCCACCTTCCAAACCTTAAAGGAGAGTGAAACGGGGAGCAAATGACCGGAGCAGAAGAGGGGCAGCCTTTGAAGAAGTCAGAGTGCATTGGATTCACTCAGTCCTTTCCTGCTCTGGCAAAAGGTGGGAGGAAATTATGTTATTTCTGCAAGACAGCATTTCACTGTTGGCTCTCTGATAGAGGCTTTGGAAAAAAGGAAAGAGCCCAGGCTGCCTCCTTCCTCCTCCAATGAAGCAGCAGCACAGCCCCTTCTAAGTCTCTGGACTTTGGTTTACAACCAGGCAAGTTAGTTCCTCCAGGTTGTCTCCTCTTTTGAACAGGTGGTTAATCCATTAAATAATGAGCTTTCTTTTTTAAAAAACCTTCAAATGATGAAGCATTAGCTCCTAAACCACCTAGGGAAGCAGCATCTGGTGTGTCTATTAAGCCATATGCAGTCAAATTCAATATAGCAACAGAAAAAGACAGGCTGAACATTAATTAAGAAGTCCACTGATAATAAGAACTATCTCCCCTGTACATGAGGGGAGTACTGTACATGAAATATGGTTTGATATTTGAAAAATAAAAAGGAGGGGGGAAAGACTTAACTGGCAAAAGATGAACTTTGAATATTCTGAAAATAAGGATATTTTAAGGGGCAGGTTGTAATCCATGTCTAAAAAAAATAGTTTGATGCATTCTTTCATTTGTGCATCACACAAAAAACATCAACAAACATCACATCTTTTAGCTGAAGTCCTGATACCCAAATATTACTCCCTTCTGAAGATTTTGTCTGGGGGGGCATCCTCTTCCCACACAGCAAGAACTCTGCCTGCTCTTTTCCTCTAAATTTCCCAAATGGATGGGAGTGACCAGACAAAGGAATGCTTTAAAAACCACCAAAACACCCCACCAAAATACCCTGAAAGACGCCAACACATTTGGGTTGTGGATGGATGTGTTTTTAGGGGTTTGTGTGTGCATGTATGGAGCTATCTAATATATGTTTAAGAGGTGACATTTGAATAGTCTCTCGTAACTGGGTAAGGAGATGCTGCAGTTTGATGTCCACTTATAGCAGAGGCAGTTGGAGGATGCTGTGTTGTTTGGGATGAAAAATCTATGCAATGTAAGCTATTCTGGTGGTTTGGCTTTGTTTTAATCTTTACCCTGCTCTTCCATCTGATATGTTCCCCAGGGAAATTTTGACCAGAAGCCCCAGATGTTGGTATAAATTAATCTAAATAAGCAGCCTTATTGCTGACTGGGCTTGTTGTCTTTCATGTGCTGCATGGTGGCACTCAGGATGGTTTACTCCATAACATTTCCTGGCACTGAGGTCAGACTGTCAGGCTTGGAGTTCCCTGCTTCCTTCTTCTGGCCCTTCTTGTGGATGGGCATCACGTTTGGTAGCTGCCAGTCAGCTGGGACCTCCCCGTTTAGCCAGGACAGCTGATAATTGATGGTAGGTAGCTTGGTGAGCATATCCACCAGCTCCCTCAGTACCCCTGGGTGGATCCCATCTGGCTCCATAGACTTGTCTAAGTGCTCTAGCAGGTCTCTCACCATTTCACCCTTTGGGGGGGGGCTTCATTCTGCTCACCCTGTCCCTGTCTTCTAGCTCAGGGGTCTGGGTACTCAGGAAACAACTGGTCTTACTACTAAAGACTGAAGCATTAGGTACTTCAGCCTTTTCCTCATCCTTGGTCACTATGTTCCCACCCCCCATCTAAGGGGTGGACATTTTCCTTAGTTCTCCTTTTATTGCTCATGTATTTATAGAAATGTTCTTTATTGTACTTAATGTCAGAACCTGGATTAAGTTCTAGTTGTGCTTTGGCCCTTCTAATTTTCTCCCTGCGTAGCCTCCTAACTTCTTTGTAGTTCTCATGATTGGCCTATCCTTTCTTCCAAACACCATAAACTCTCCTTTTTTTCTCTGAATTGTGACCAGCTCTCTTCAGGCAGTCTGGTCTTTTTCCCGGATGGCTCATTGTTGAGCAGTTGGGGACAGCCAGCTCCTGTGCCATTAAAACTTCCTTCTTGAAGAATATCTGGCCTTCTTGGACTGCTTTGCCCTCAGGATATACATGTACACTTAGGTGTTTGTGTAGGGATTCTGATTTTTAACGGGAGGAATTCTGAAGGTGAAACAAACAGTGGAGACAGATACATGGAAAATGGCTCGTGCTCGGCTGTGACTGGCCACAGCTGCTCCGTTGCCAGACTTGGTCCCACCTCCAGACCTCCTGACAGCCAGGTCAGGGTTGGTTGCTACAGGTGTCATTATAAATCTCCCTTCAGATTCCGTGATTTCCTTTTCCATGAGTGTCCCTTTCCGTTTCACTCCCTGGAAATGAATAGAGTAGGAAGTTTTGGAAGGGTTTTGGCTTTGCTGGTGATAGGCTTGGACATGGTACACTGTGAAAGAAGTCTTCCTGCATGGTAGAGAAATATGCTCTTAGCAGCATGTCGCAGTGGCCAGGGATAAATCACTGCACAACTTGCCCCTGCCTGGAAGGCTTACCTCTTATTTGGGTAAGTGGATTTGCCTTGAAAACATCCAGAAAATTCAACTCTTGGTGTTTTTAAACTCCACAAAGCAAATCTGTGCATCTGCAGGAGGACTCTCCTGCATCATTCACCTAGAAGCGAGGTTGAAAGTTATTAAAAAGGGTCAGAAATGCATTTGACATCTGTGACACAAGCGCACACAAATCTTCATCTCAGAGGAGGGAGGGCCTTCAGGTAATGGGATTTAGGAAGTTTCTCTCTTCTTTAAGAGCTTGTTAGGTGATGTGATTGCCTTGCCACCTAGTAGCAGGCCAAGAACAAGACTTTTGATGGCTGTCACTTGGTGAGGGAAGCGAATGAAGGTAGATGATGGTGATAAATTGCTTGCCATGTTGGCTGCAGAAGGGGTTAGGACAGGGCAATTGTCTGCTTGAAGCCATGGGGAGCGGGTGCTCTTGCACCTTCCCTCAATAATGGGAAGTGACTTCTATTAGACTTAATCTGTGCATGCATGCAGGAGTGAGTGCTGCAAGGTGTGGTGGGGTTATTATTGTCATAAAATCCTTAAAAAGAAGGAAAAAAAACAACGCACCCGGTAGCAGAAAGAAATATCTTAATTTCTCTGGCAAGGTCAGTACAGCTCCAGAGAGCATCATTGCTGTGTCAACTGGCATCAACAAGTTCCTGGCCGTACATTTCGTTTTCTCCTCATAATTTTTTTTTTCTTCTCATTTTTTCTATGCAAAGATCTTTTTGCCCCCTCCAGCAAATGCCCCATGCTCTTCCATCATGACTTTCATTCTCTCCCACTATGGATTCCTTGCTTTCTACAGCCCCCCCGTGCCTGTGAGACAGTACCAGAACTGACTTTTGCCCATGTCACACCAGGGAAGGGGATGCTGGGCGTTTAGGTGTTTCATAGAATTTTAGAATCCTGGGCATGCTTAGTTTGGAGACGAGGAGGCTGAGGGGGGACCTTCTCGCTCTCTCCAACTCCCTGAAAGGAGGGTGGAGAGAGGTGGGGTTTGGCCTCTTCTCCCAAGGGAAGGATGAAGTTGGGGCAGGGGAGGTTGAGATTAGATCTTGGGAAGGATGACTTTCCTGAGAGGGTGGTCATGGTGGTTGATGGGGGCGTTATACAGAGCGTATGCTTGGGAATTTACCTCGGGCATGGATGCAGCTGTGAAATTTCTGGCCAGCAGCACAAATTCCCTCGTGTCTACCTTTCACAAAATCGTGGCAGCACCATTTACCTGTCTGTGTTCCTCAGCAGCAAATACTTGCATAGAAAGGAGATGACAAATATAATTCTCACCCCGTCCCCTCCTCCCTCCCCCCCCGGTTGCGCTTAAGAAATATTAATCACTTGTAAAGCTCTTTGTCTCTTGAGATGTACCTTGTGAATAAGCAGTTGATAGAGTAACACAATCAAACAGTCAAGATTTTTAAAATACTGTGGTTTCTGAATTCCAAATTGCAGTGATTTTGGGGTTGGTTTGTTTTTTTTTTTTTTAGAGCAGGGACTGTTACAGTGTGAGTAGAACTGGCTGGAGGGATGGCACGAAACCTTCCAGTGCGTGTGGACCAGCACGGCTTCCCATGCATATGGATGAAGAGAGGAACTATTTGTATTTTCCCCAACAGGCTCTACCCATGTCTGACATATTACCGCAGGTCTTCCAGCAGAATAACAAAGAAAATAGTTTTCCTCTGTGGTCTCATCGACTCTCTCTAAGAGTTCTGGTTTGGTATTAACAAGTAAACAATGTTTGCTTCTGCTGGATTGCCTTATGCTACAGAGATAAAATAAAATTACCAAGAAGAGAAGGTTTTATAAACAAGTTACTGGGTTGGTTGTTTTTTTTTCCCTTTCTCAAAACAACCCAAACCAAACGCTACCAACTGAAAAGAACAAGGGGAGAAGTCACTGAAGGAGGAGGTGATTGGATATATATTTATTGCATTTGTAGGAGTACATTATTGCTGATTCAATGAAATAAGAAAATTGTTTAGGCTTGCCTGAATGAGCATTACTTTATCTAATCAACCTCTTCTAAATTGGTCTTAATGTACTTCTATAAATACATTAGTTCCAAACTCTAGGTTGTGTGGGCAGCATCAATTCTGCTCTGCTGTGGCACCAAAATGTGCTCACCCTTTTATTCCATGTTGGAAAGCATTATACTCTTTTCCCAACCCCCCTCCCCTCCTCCTGAAAAAGGCCTTTGGAAATTGGCTGGAAGGATAATGGATCATGTGTGGCTGAGTGGGATGGGTTATTTAGTGTTAGGATCCCAAATTCTCCATAGGCAGGCTGGGCTGCTGTTTATGGAGGGCTGGTTTTGGTGACCCTCTCCTAGCCTTCTCCTTTCCTTCAGGCCAAGAGGACTCGACACCCCCGGGCCTCTGAAGTCTTGGAGTGAGTTGCTTTTCCAGGGGTGTGGGAAGCCAAAGTGTTTTGGCATTTAAGTACTGAGAAAACTCTGTGGCTTGGGACTCTACAGGTTGCTGCCGGGTTCAGTTTTGGGGGGTTTTGGAAGATAACCTCCAAAATATGACCCAGAAGGCTGATCTCATGAGGAAAAAGAAGGATGCACTGCTCAAGCTTAGTATCACCTCAGGCAAAGGAGCTTTGGTGGTATTGATTTGGGTGTGGGAAAGGGAGAGTCAAACTCTGAAAGGAGCCGTGTGGACCTTGCCCTGAGGAGCTGGGATCAGGGGCTTCCTTGTGCCAGTGGGCAAGCAAATAAAGGAAGGTTTGAGCGCGGGCTGATGGTTTATGTCTTGCTAGCAGAGCATGAAACTTCTTACTCCTGCTGGAAATTAAGCTGGGACCGTTCCCTTCAACACATTAAGTGGTTGTAATCGTGTTGTTATTAAGCTGAAATGATATATCTAAAGGTCTTGATGTGTGGATCATGAAAAAGTTAAGTAGCGTTACGGGGCCGGGAAGCAATAAACCATGGATTCATGCAAAAAAGGAAAAATAAAACCAACAAAAAACCCAACAACCCTTGTCAGTTTTGCCTTTGATAAGCAGGTAATTTAGCTCAGAGTTGTCAGAATTCCCTGTAGTTTGTGTAGGGGATTTCTAGGTTACGCTGAGAACATCAGAGTAATATTTGGTTGTCGTGAGACAACTGACAAGTGGTAGAGCGTGACAGCTCTTGGGAAAGCAAATTCCAAAGGCAGGTTGAGTCTGAATGTGTTTGATGGTAGAGACTGCTATAGGTCTGTGTGTGATGGCAGAACAAAAAGCAGGGAAAGCAGGTGGGACGATGCAGAGGGTGTGCATTCCTAGGGTGAAGAAGCAGCACGCTGTGACTTGGCCCCTTGGAAAAGCCTTGAGCGTGGTCAGGGCACACCTTCAGGTTGAGTTTCATTCCCCGACCAGTCCTTTATTGCACAGTTGGTATTGTGTGCTGAAGGATGGTGAATTGGCATAATTGAGAGGTTCACTTCCAAAACGCATCCCAAAACCCAATGTTCACTGTAAGCACGTTTATGTTGCGTTTTGCAGCATTTACATTTGCCTTATTTAAGCAACTGTCCATTTTGGAACCAAAACTTGGTACAGTCAGCAGCTTTGCTATACCTGTGCCTGTAAGCATGGGTTGTTTTTCCTCCATCAAATCATGACACTTCACTGTAGAATCATAGAATCATTCAGGTTGGAAGAGACCCTTGGGATCATCGAGTCCAACCATCAAACCTACTCTACAAAGTTCTCCCCTACACCAGATCCCCCAACACCACATCTAAATGATGTTTAAACACATCCAAGGATGGTGATTCCACCACCTCTCTGGGCATCCTAGTCCAGTGTCTGACCACTCTTGCTGTGAAAACCTCTTTCCTAATGTCCAGTCTAAACCTACCCTTTAGACTGGACCCTGAACTGTCCAGTCTAAAGCCATTCCCTCTTGTTCTCTCACTAATTACCTGGGAGAAGAGACCAGCACCAACCTCTCTACAATGTCTTTTCCAGTAATTGTAGAGAGTGATGAGGTCTCCCCTCACTCAACCTCCTCTTCCTCAAGGTAAACAGCTCCTTCAATTGCTCTTCATCAGATTTATGCTCCAGTTCCTTCACCAGCTTTGCTGCCCTCCTCTGCACCCATTCCAGCATCTCGGTGTCTCTCTTGTATTGAGGTGCCCAAAACTGTTACTCTTATGAAATACACAGCACTCTTACAGGGCTGTGTTTTGGAGATCCCGTTGTGAGTGTATGCTTCAGCTAGCCAACAGGTCTGTCCAGAGGAGAGACCTTTAACAAATAAAAATATGCGATAAAAGCAGCCCAAAATCTGTTTCTGTCATCTAAGGAGGATTTAGGAGACCTTCACTGTCCCTTCTGTGATGTCCTGATGCTGGCATGGAGGTATCCCAATGAAGCAATATGGAGAAGATAAATTATTGTATATAATTTAGAGAAATTTATTATGTGGCAAAGGTGTGTGGACTGATGTGGTTTTGAGACGATAACTGGGATTTTTGGTTCATAATTAGCACTCTAGCAGGATGCCTCCCATTCTGCTCTAAGACCTCGAGGGGTTGTGTCTTAGGGGTGTGTAAGCAATCACTTTTGATGCTCAGTGGTTGGAGAGCAGGTGAGGCTATAGGTGACAAGGTACCTTTGCACACAACAGCTCACAGCAGTTGGGGAGCTGAGCCATGGGAAACCCCAAGTTTAGAGAAAATTGAATCTGTAACTCAAAAAACTGCAGCTGAGGAGCTCAGGACTATTTGGTTTAGGTGTTAAAACATCCGTGGGGCTGGGGGTGAGAAGGTGAGATGCTGCGAGGGTTGGGAGGTGAGGACTCTTGGGGGCAAAGGGACATGTAGGGAGGTGGTACCTACTACACTGCGGGGCTCGGCAGAAGAGCAGCCTTAAAAATTTGACAACAAACAGACTGTATTTGATCCCCACAAGGCGATAGGAGAAGTTTAATGCATAGCCTTCTATAAAAGCAAGAACGTCATCCTTTATAACCTTTTAAGCAGCAGTCTCATTGAAGGCAAGTAACAGATAGCAATCTGGTTACTTATTTATTTGACATACTTTAAAAGAGATGAGAGCTAGTTTCTACATTTGTTCATCTTCAGCATGACATACAGCTCTCTGAGTAAGTCACACATAAGTTTCATGGAGCGTGGCAGTATATTTGGGTTTTTTAAGAGCTATCGGGTAAATCCAGAGACTAGCAGATAATATACTCGGCTTGAAAATGATAAGCACGGAGATATGAAAGCCAAACCTTTCCCTGCTCTTGAAATGGGAAGATTAGTGGAAATGTCATGGCTTAGAATTCATGAAGCAATGTTACCCTAATCAGCCGTCAGACCAAATTGCCAGAATACAGCATATTTGTATTTATTTCTTTTCTATGAGGAGGCTGCTTCTAAAGGCGTGCTGGAAGAGGTGTTGTATATCTGTCGAAACCCTTGTATGTTATGTTCTGTATCATAAGGCTCCTCTCCTAATTGTAGTATGTCTGGGATTAGCTGCTCTGCGGGAGGGGCCTGCCCAAATTCAGTGCTGTTTGTTCCCCGTTGCCTTCACAGGGGGGGTATGGCCCAGGGATGGCTGGTGGTGCTGCATCCTGTGGTTCTGGGGCAAGTAGGTTCCAGAAGTCCAGGTTGGCTTGGCTTTGCTTTGCTTTCAAAGTGGCCTGTGGGGAACATGTTGCTTCCAGGTGCAAGTGGTGGCATCTGGGTGGACGTGTCCATACTGCTTCTGGCGTTCTTGGGAGATGTATCTAGGCTAGGAAATGCTAGATTTAGGAAAAGCGGGAGATACAATTTGCATAAGCATGTCCTCTATGTATATAAAAATAAATATAAATCTACAGGTGCTTCTCAACTGGGGGTGTCTGCCCCTTTGTGTCTGGACACTAATTAGAGTGAGTGAATTAGCAAAAACCATAACAAAATGTTTAAATTAATGAGCTTGCTTCACTGAAGGAGGTGAGGGAGAGGGCACTGGAACTGCCCTGCTGGCAGGTCTGGAGGGACATTAACTTCTGACTAGGAGAGGTTTTAGGGCAAATAACCTGTTCTGGGTACAGAAAGGAAACTGGTGCCCTCGGCTCTTCCCAGCCTCGAACGATCCTTGTGCTTCCCTGTTCTGGAAAGGGATCAGGCTGGAGAAGAGCTCCGCTTATCCTGGAGCTTCTGTGGGAGCAGAGAGAGGGGAGTGCTCCCTGGTAATGGTGAGCAGGAGACACAAAGCTGAAAAAAGCACAAAACCTGGTGAGACAACATCGGGGACCTCCCAGTTAGTGACCTTATCATGGGAACCCCACGGGCCAAGTAAGTGTGCCAAAAAATAGTCCATGCTATTTGGAGGTGGCAGGAGACTTCCTTCCACATCTCCCTCTTGCTGCTAGAAGGCTGAAGCAGGTGCTGATGCCTGCATCTGTATTAGCAAGGGTTATCATTTCCTTTGGATGCAAAACTAAAATTAGCGTCCCTTGGCTTTTTCCTAACTGAAAATGGCTTTTTAAATATGTAAGAATCAGAATTTTTTTTTTTTTTTTTTTTTTGGATACCTGGGTCATTTCCTGAGCCTATCATTCACATGATCATTTGTCATTAGGCACAGCGGGCAGAAGGTTAATTGTAATTGCGTGGTCACCTGGGCTATTTTGTGATTTGAAGCAGAGTTTCTTTGCTGTGTCAGGTCCAACAGTATATTATTTGAAAGCGTTAGTGCCAGGTTGCTCTTTAAATCTGCCAGGGAACTGAGGAAGAAGTGATTTAAACCTTCGATTTAGTGCTCTCTTTGGCTGTCCGCTTCAGGCCACTTTACTAGCGATAGCAGAATGTGAGCAGAATTAAAATACAGGATTTTTAAATCAAATAAAATCAAAAGGAGCAACCGAGAAGGTGGAAACCTTCATCCTGGTAGCTTCATACCATGTATCTTTGTTGACAACTCTATATGTAAATCACTAATTATTCTAAACTATTCAGTTCCCCTCCAGGAAATCCAGACTCCCAACATTAAAGGCTGGCTGTAAGGAATGAAAGCCTCACACCAATTCCCCACAGGTTTTATTAAGCTGCAGAGAAAACCCATGGGGTTGGTTTTTTTTTTGCATCATGAGTAACAGTGATGGAGGGGTCAGCAATTTACCTACATCAGTGGAGATTACTGGCTTTGGGGCCATAATTGTAAGCACTTTATGGCTTCAGTAATACATATTTTCTACCTCGATAGAGCAGCAAGGAAAGGAGGGCACGACTGGCTCCTCTTGGCTGAGGAACCCTTATTTTGATTCACACCAGAGGGGGTGTCCAGGAATGCTGTGGAGGTGTACAGCTGATCGAGGATGTCCATGCTGGATGGTTTTTGACACAGCCCTTTTTCCCAGCCTTCTCAGTTTTTTGGGAAGACAGGTCATTTTGGGAAGACCTGCCTGGTGGCTGGGTCTGGGTTTGGTGGCTCTGGCACTCTCTGGTCCTGCTCTCAGGCTTGTGGTTTGGTAGTGCTCCCAGAGTGAGCTCTAGGTTGATTGTTCTGCCTACGTGAAGGTGGTACATAACCTCCCGTAGCCATGGGATGGACCAGAATCCCTTCCTTACCTTCATTCACCAGCCAGTTACCATAAATCTCCCAACTCTGATTGCTGCCTTGTTTAAATGCTGTATTCATTTTCTGCTGTTTCGTCTCTGTAGCTAATTTTACTATATTTCATTGAAACCCATCCATGTGCTTCTGGTCCAAGGTTCTTTGCAGGGAGAGGCAAGCTGAAGGCTTCTAAATTGGGGGCTCCATAAGTGGAGCATGTTCCTACATTATCCTTGGAAGAGGCAGCTTCATCACCTTCTGCTTCTTTCCTCAGGCTGGAAAAGGGCAGCCTTGGAAAGCAAAACTTCCTATTTAGATTTCTTCTTAAAATCTAATTTATCAGGAGCGAAGGAGAACTTGCTTTTTGTTGTTGTTGTCGTTCTTTTTGTTTTGTTTTCTTTTTCCCTCCTCTTTAACAAGAAATAAGATCAGCCAAAAATCTTCCTGCAGATGAGTATACAGCAGTTCTGATGCCTTCTCCAGTGCTTGCCTTTTGTCTTCTTTTTCCTCTGCCTCTGCTTATATTCTTCTTGGCCACCTTTCCTGAAGGAGCTATTGATTAAAGGATGCAAACTGCCTCAGATCCTGCATATCAAGTTGCTCTGTTTGGTTTTTTTTTTTTTTTTTTTTTTGGTTGTTTTTTTCAAGTTGCTCGATACATGAAGAAAGAGCATCCATTTTTGCACTGCAGTGCAGCTTGAGCCAGGTACCTGGTTTCTCCAGCTCTCCCTCCCACCCTTAGCCCATCAGATGTCCAACGGGCATCTCGTCAAACCCTCTTTGCACGGACTGACAGCTAGAGAGGTCTTGGAGAAAAAGCCAGATCCCTGCACGTACAACCTAACAAACAGAATCAAAATGTCAAGGCACAAGTGAAATACATCGCTGAGCTTCCCTGTCAGATCTTGCTACTATCACCTGGATAAATAGACAGAGGAACACCTGCAGCAAGTTAACCTATTTTTATTAGCACTTGTTTCACTGTATTTATGTTTGGTTATGAATACAGGGACTGCTGGGAAGAAAGCTTTCAATTATTTCCTGGCTGGCTGAAATGCCCCCTGTTCTTCATGCCGAAAGACAGTCAGGGCAGTGAAGTCTCTTTCAAATAGTGCAGCAATTAATAAAGAAAGAAAAAAAATAATTTCACAGACTGTTGTTAAATTAGCAATTCTTCAGAGTGTCTGGAGTTTCTGGCAGAATTAATATGCACTCTGAAGCCTTGGGCAGCTTCGGTGCATATCATTTACCCAGCAGCTGTAAGAGCAAAATGCAGAGACAAGGAGAGGTCCTGGATTGCAAGGGAAATACTTGAATTATCTGTCTAGTAATCATTCAGCAGCCTTGTTCACAAATAATCAAGAAACATTTGGATTTGGGTTACATCCCTCGTTCTTTCAAGACAAAAGTGGTGGAAACAGCAGCTGGAAAATGATGTGTTAAGTAACACAGGGGGAAAAAAAATAGGCAGAGAGCACCATACATTTGAGCAGGGAGAAGAAAATACACAATAAAAGTGCAATAAATTTCCCTGGTATTGAGGGGGAATTTTTTATAGCAGCTTTCTGCAAATTGAATGCATCTACATAAATAATGTAGTGACACATTTAATTGCAACTATTTATTTTTAAGTTTGGCTGGATGACGAGAGAATTTCTGTGCAGAATAATGAATCTCGTGGCTTTTTCCCTCTTGTGCAACTTTTAAAACAGAAATTGTGAATGGCATTGGGGCTAGGTGTCGGAGCCTCGGAAGTCCCTAGCTGCTCTCTAGTGCACCTGAGGAAAAACTACCATCCAGAAGTGCATCCATATAGAATGGGTGCTGGATATTGGGGAGGCCAAGAGATGAGAGGGAGGAAAATATTACCAGTCCTTACTTGAGTCAGGAATCTCCCACTTGGTCTTTCAGTGCAAAGCATCCCACTTGAAATAACAGAATAAATACTGGGCTTTTTACACTTGCCTTGAGCTGTTGGTGTTTGCACTTTCAGGCTTTCTTCTTAAAATGTCTAGAAGGTTCTTTTTTTTTTTTTTTTTTTTTCATGATAAAACAGATTCTTCTGAATCTCCTGCCGTCTCTAAGAGGACAAGCAGCGTCCTCCTGTGCCACCCTCTCCTGCTGGGTACCGCAGAGTAGATGCCACAATACTCAACAAGGCTTTGGAAAGAAGGTGTGGAAGAGGAGCTGTGGGATGGCAAACTCTTGGAGGTGGTTGTATACAAGGCAGAAGATAAGCAGGTTGTGTTCTTTTGCAAGGCGTAGGTACACCAAACTCTGGGCTCAATGCACCCTGTGCCCACACCAGCTTCTCTTGTTGTCTTTCAGTCTTCCCTTGAACAAATCAAACATGAATGGTTTCTCTAAAGCATAAGTGTTGAGTTTTGGTTTTTTCCCCCAGACTGCCTCAGGAAGACCGTTCAAGTTGATGTGATGCAAGGGTGTGGAGGTGCAGCAGAAATTCCAAACAAAGATAGTGCTGGGGTTCCAGGGCAAACAGGCTAATGTAGGCAATGTAGCTGGAGAGCAAGCCAAGCTGTGTGTGAGCAACAGCATCCCCTTACAATAGTTTGAGAATTAAATCTCTTTAAATCTGGGGGGTGTTGATGGACTGTGGGCTGAACAGGAGCCAGCAGTGTGCCCAGGTGGCCAAAAAGGCCACCAGCATCCTGGCCTGTATCAGGAACAGTGTGGGGAGTAGGACTCGAGAGGTGATTGTTCCCCTGTACTCGGCACTGGTGAGACCCCACCTTAAGGGCCCCTACCACAAAAAAGACATTGAGGTGCTGGAGCGGGTCCAGAGAAGGGCAACGGAGCTGGTGAGGGGTCTGGAGCACAAGTCTGATGAGGAGAGGCTGAGGGAGCTGGGGGTGTTCAGTCTGGGGAAGAGGAGACTGAGGGGAGACCTTCTCGCTCTCTCCAACTCCCTGAAAGAAGGTGTAGAGAGGTGGGGGTCTGTCTCTTCTCCCACGTCACAGTTGACAGGACAAGGGGTAATGGCTTCAAGTTGCATCAGGGGAGGTTCAGGTTAGATATTGGGAAATATTTCTTTCCTGAAAGGGTTGTCAGCCTTGGAATGGGCTGCCCAGGGAGGGGGTTGAGGCACC
>BJBW01001093.1:231113-253040 GCA_004320125.1 Scolopax mira
TTGGGGATATGGATTAGTGTTGGGTTGGTGGTGTTTTGGTTGTGTGGGGTTTGTGTGTGTGGGTTTTTTGTTTATTTGTGTTTTGGTTTGGTTTTTATTTGTTTGTTTTTTTTTTCATTGGTTGGACGAGATGCTCTTAAAAGGTCCCTTCCAACCCAGGTGATTCTGTGATTCTGTGCAATCGTGCTTTGGCAGCTCAAAACCTTAAATTAAAAGCCTGTGAGAATGGCCAGCATTGCTGCTGCAAAGTTTGCTTCAGACTAGTGCTTTATGGAGTGTGGAAATGAATTTGGCAGGAAGGAGGTTGTGGTGAGGCTTCAAGTAGCAAGAGGGAAGGCAATGTTTGCTTTAATTTACTTTTTGCTTTCTGGAATGGCGGCATATGTGAAACAGCCGTTTTTGGGGCAAGAACAAAGCCCATGAGAAGAGGCAGCAGCCAGGGATGCTGGCAGGATATCTTCCTCCCAGGAGCAGGATGCTTTTGTCACAGAAAAGTATGTTTTATGGTCTGACAAAAGAAAATATCTTCTTGGGATATAAATGCATATGGTTTTTCTTCTTTTTTCGCTGAGGTTTTGGTGTTTTTCTGTCTGGTCAGTCAACAGCAGTTCTAGCTATTTCATGGCAAGGACGTCCCAATTCCAGCATCCAAAAAGCCATGAGGCCACCCACCTGAATAGCATTGAGCTTCGCTCTGAAATCAGGATGTTTACACTGTCGAGTTGTCTTAGTTTATCTTGGGTTTGAGCATGTTCATTCATGTGGAGCAAGTTTTCCTCCAGAAATAGGAAAGACCTTACTGAAATAAACTTGCTTGTTGCAGGGCTGCAGGATCATAGCTCAAAGAAAAGCATTTTCTTTGAGCAAAAGAAAGCAAAAACATTGTTTGGCCGACGAGGGAAGAGCTGGCAGTGCCTCAGGTTGCCCTTTGTTGAGCTCATTCCTAAGTAGGAGGTTCTTGGTGGAGATACCTGGCAAGGCAGATGGGCTGTGAAGTATTGAAGCGTTCATCTGACCCAAAGGAGTAGTTTGTTGCCTCCTACCCAAAGCATCTTATGGTACATGTGTCAGGGCAGAATTTAGCTCGGCCAGACCTGCATCTGTAACTCCAACCAGCGTGTGCAAAAACCCATGAGCAGAAGGAGGCATGACTGAAGGGAGATGTTCCCCAAGAGACATGTCCACCTTTCCTTGTCTGCGCCTCTAAGCTGCCTGCCTGCTGCAGAATTGGCTAGCACCACCTGTATCTTAAATTTGAAATAAAACCCCAACACTTTGCTGGAGTCACTTTTAAGTGCATAAACCCGTTTCACACACTCAGTCCAGGCACCTCTGGATAATCCTTTCTATCTTCTTTTTGGTCAGAAGGATCGTTAAAAGATCCATCTCCATCGCCCTCTGATGGAATTTGAATAGATGTGTCTGGAGTGACATATGCTCAGCCATAAATTACAGAGGAACAATTTTAAAATAAATTGTCTGCAGCCAGTCCTACCAGATTTACCTCCTGAGACAGATGATCATAAAGCCAGAAGCAAACAAGCCCTTAAACATTCCAGACAGGGCTTGAAAGGATTCTCTTGTTAGCATCACCGTAGGTTGGTGGGGATGCTGCTTATTTTGGCCTAAAATAGCCAGCAGAGGAGAGGCTGATTTTATACCACCTAGAAATCTTGTCCACACAAACAAAGGCACGTAAGGAAGAGCCAGCCAGAAGGAAATATTTTAAACATTTTTACTTCTCTTCACTGCCTGCATATGTACGGTCTATTAGTTCAGGGTAAAACCTGGAGTCGTTGGTAGAGTAAACACCCATGACATAAATCATCAACATAAATCCTCCCAAACGTCATATTTCTTAACCACAATGGGATGCAATTGTCCAAACCACAGCATAATTAGAGAATCTTTCTCTCTCTGCTGGCCGGGCTCCAGCTCCCGGTGGCAGACTCCACCAGAAGACTCAAGCCCTTTTCTTGCAGCGTTGCAACCAGCAAACACGGGTCTCTGAATAACCCTATTTTTTCCGGGAGATTTTTTAGGTCTTTGGGTCACTGCCCTGTAATACAGTGTACACAGACAGACAGAGTGGGGTTTTGGCTGCCTCATTTTCATGTTTGATCCCATCCCTCCCCCGTTGCCATTTGGGGACGATGCTTGTTATTGCTATTCAGTCAACGCCGCCGTGGGACTCGAGGGAGTCCTGCAGCTTGTCCATCAATCCTCCCCTCGCTGAGCAGGCAATGCAGCTTGAATGTTCAAGTTGCCATTCACATAACAAAGGAGAAGCTGGGGTGCAGGTCTTTGTGTGCAGAAACCCCCCAAACAGCCTCATGTGCTTCTTGGATGACGAGCAGAGCCAGGCATCTCAAGTTGTGTTTACAAGCAAGCAGAAACAAATGTCTCTCTGCTGCCTTCTGTATCTTAAATCATATTTTTCCCTTAGGTGCAGCGTTGTAAATCATCGCTTCCTCCGTTTAAGGGAGTAAAATGATTTCAGTTTGTCTTCATTAAATAAAAAAAAAAAAGACAATAATTTAAGCATGTCTTTGTCCCGCATCTCAGGGAACAAAGAAAAGATACACAGATAGATTTTTATAGACATAGAGATTTACAGAGATAGATATTTTATAGCTGTAATAAGCAGAGGGAGGCTGTAGGAAGAGGATGTGGGCTGCCTTTCTTTTTATTGTAAACCATATAGTTGGGGTTCAGAGAGACCAACCTAAGCGGGCAGCAAGGAGGACCATGGTTGCCACCTGAGCTGAGAGATGAAGGAGCCCTGGTACCCACTTGCAAGAGCACTCAGCTGCTGGTCATGTAAACACTGGGTTTGCTAGGAGATAACATGTCATCCCAAGCAGTGCTTTCTTTAGAAGTGTACCAGTTTCTCTCATTATGTTTTCTTCAAAGAATCGCAGAATGTTCATGGTTGGAAGGGCCCCTTGAGATCATCCAGTCCAACCATAGTAACAAAAAAACCCACCAAAGCAAACCAAACACAAAACACCCAACCCAACAGTCTCAACCACAGAATCTTCATGGTTGGAAGGGACCTTTGAGATCATGGAATCCAACCATGCAAACAAAAAAAACCCACCAAACAAAACACAAAACAAAACACCCAACCCAACAATCTCAGGCACTAGAGGATGTCCTGAAGTGCCACCTCTACACGTTTCTTAAATCCCTCCAGGGATGGGGCCTCCACCACCTCCCTGGGCAGGCCGGTCCAGGGCCTGACCACCCTCTCAGGAAGGTTATTCTTCCCAAGATCGAATCTAAACCCAGCCCTCGAGATGAGGCCTCAGTGCCAGGACAGAGGCACTCGGAAAGTTTTCCAACAGGAAAATTAAAAAAAAAAAACAGAAAACTGGAGCACCCAGCCAGCCCTGCCATCGACGCGGTGGGGACAAGCCTGCACAGGGCTGAGTGCTTTTAAAAATTCTTCTGGTTCCCCTAAGAGCATTTTATTTTTCATAGCTTGCTTAGCTTTTTCAAAATCAACCCCAAATGATAGCATATCTGCCTGGAGTTTGGGCTTGACTCGGGTTTTGCCTCATTGATTGCTTCAAAAATCTTTTTTAGAGCAGAGTCGGGATGTGCAGAAATATAGCCCATTAAGATCCTAATGTAATCTCAAGCATTTTCAAATGCATTGTGTTCTAGGTATTTTTATGGCTTGCAAATGTAGCTGACTGGGGAATTTGATGAATTTTTCAAAGGGATGCTGTGTGATGAAGTTTTATACCATTTAGAAAAAACACATTAATGTCATTAGAGGCCGTTAATTCTTAGTTTTCCAGCAACTATGGTCATGTCATAAATTGGCATGTGACAATTCAGCGAGTCACATGGTAGAAAAAGTAGTAATTCAAAGGGAGGAACGGAAAGTACTAATTTATTTATATTCTAGTTTTCACGGCTATTTTGGTACTCAGAGACAGAGCTGATTTTCAGTGTGGAGTGGAGGTAATTCAGGCTGAATTAGTGGGGGATAGGCCAGTTCTGGGCTCCCCAGTTCCAGAAGGACAAGGAACTGCTGGAGAGGGTCCAGCAGAAGCTACAAAGATGATGAGGGGCCTGGAGCATCTCCCTTATGAGGAGGAGCTGAGGGACTTGGGGCTTTTTAGTCTGGAGAAGAGAAGGCTGAGGGGCCATCTGATCAATGCTTTATAAAAAAAAGGGAGGGTGTCAAGAGGATGGAGATGGTTTTTTTCAGTAGTGCCCAGAGTCAAGACAAGAGGAAACGGGCACAAACTTGAATAGAAGGAGTTCCACCTAAACATGAGGAGGAACTTCTTTCGGGTGAGGGTGGCAGAGCCCTGGCAGGGGCTGCCCAGGGAGGTGGTGGAGTCTCCTTCTCTGGAGACATTCCAAACCCGCCTGGACACTGGGTTCCTGTGGGACCTGCTCTGGGTGGCCCTGCTTTGGCAGGGGGTTGGACTAGATGATCTCCAGAGGTTCCTTCCAACCCCATATGATTTTGTGATTCTGTGGGATTGGATGGAACAGCATCAAAATACCCAATGTTGTCTTAGAGCTGGCTTGGTGTGGTTTATGGGTCTGTCCCTAGAGCGGAGAGGCTGATGCTGCAGTTGGTTCTAAAAGCCGTGGTCATTTGGGCTGTGCATCCCTGCCTCTGGAAGTCTGTAGCCCAAAAAGGTGAATGGGACTGAAGGATATGAAGGAGAAGCAAAGAGGGCTTACAGCCTGGGGAGGAAACTTCACTTTCAGCCAGATAACCTGTGCTCTGACTAGACTTGGCATCCTTATCCTCCTTCATTTTTGTTAGATTTTGTCTGTTAGCTTTATTTATGGATTAGCAGCGCTGCCTTATGAGTTACACTGGTGGTTTCTGATTACTGTGGAGACTAATTTGGCGCTCTGCAAGGGAGACTGTGTGATTCCTATATGAGCTTTTTATTTTCTGGGATATATGAAAGGTTGCTTTGCTGATCCTGAGCACTTAAGTACCGTGAGCTTATCCTCCCAGCATCATGAGAGTGCGAAGGGAGTAATAGGTTGGACCTTTTCCATATCTCCTGTGATTTCAAGGCTCAGAGGGTCATGCTTCCCAGCTTTTCTCTCTCCAGGGACAATAATGGAATTCCCACTGTTATTAGTTGTGTGGTTTTTACCAACACAGGTGCCTGTGGATAAGGAGGTGGTCCTTGCTTGCAGCACTCGTTGCCTGGGGTTGGTGTCCATGGAAGAGGCAGCCAGGAGGTAGAGGAGCCTGTTGGATGCAGTCTTCAGCTGAAGCTCAGGGAGCATCAGAGGGATGCAGCTGCAAATCATTTGATATTAAGGCTTGCAGGAAATAATGTGCCAAGTAGTCCCAGCTGTTTGATGTTATTGGCTTGTTCTGCCTGCTTTTTTTTTTTTTTTTTCCTCCCCCTCTCTCACTGATACTGTCTCTAGTACTGATATAACACAGAAAGTTCAGCATGTTGTTTGGAGAGGCCATTTTCATCGCAAGAGGACACAGGGATTCCTCCTTCATCCACTTGTGTTTGAAGAGCCAGTTTCTATCAGCGTGGCTCTTGTGGACCCTTCTGCAAGGTACAAAACCAGTTTCTAATCTAATTGCTGCTGGTTTAAGGGATCATCTCACATTGTTGCTGTCCTGAGAGGCTCTTGCCACTGTCCTTCATTGCAGCCACCTCTCTCTGGCCCATCCTGAAGCGTGTGAGCAAGAGGCTGCACAGATGCTAATGCTCCGTGCCTGCAACATTTTGTGGTTGCTACTAAAGATAAAAAAGAGTGAAATTAATTTGCTGATAATGCATGTGCTACTAACAGAAACACATCCCACTTGTACCTAACACCGGTAGGTTCTTTATGGCATATTTGTTGTGTCTAAAAATACTCTAAATTATTTTTTTTTTTTCTAGCAGCCAATTCCATTTAAAGACTATTTTCACATATCACTGGCTGTTAATCAGTTAAGGAGTTATCAGTTTTAATATTAGAAAGAAAGAAGCAGATCCATCAACAACTTAAAACTTTATTTCATTTCTTTTCAGCTGGCTTGCAGCAGACTGTGTGGAGCTTTAGGCTCGTGTTATTTCTTCTCCTTTTCCCACCCCCTTGAAAAGACAGATAGTACCATTACAGGCATGTAGTTCTATGTATCCTTTCAAGAGCCATTGAATTAGGAAAAACTGAGATAAAAACGTGTAAGAAGACTAAAATAAGATTTAATTAGAAGTTAACCCCCATGTAGGTTTAAATAAAATCATTTATATTACAGGAAGAGATTGTAAGATTTACTCTGAGAAGAGGAATGATAGATAAAGATGAAGGTAAGCTGTTGATGGCCCTTTTCTGCTCTGAATCCAGTCTCCAAAATACTTGAGACATTGCCATCAATGGCAGAAAAATGACATGGTACCAGCTGCTGCTTTTGGCTTTTGAGCTCAGCCAAGACTGTGCCCATCAGCTACCATGATACCTGCTCTGCAGTGTGGAGACATAAGGTGTTCCTGGGTCATCTAACAGCATCCATTTCATCACATCCTCCCTGTTTATTGGAGGATTGTTGCTTGAACCATCTCACCAGCTCTAGTGGTGGTCCTCTCCTTTGTGTGGGGTGCAAAGCAAGCGTAGGGAAAGGTACAGAAGAAGAAAGCATTATAATAGGGTACTAGTTGTGCCTGAAACACCCGTGTAGCTACAGCTGCTTCAGCTCCTGAGCTTGATAGTGCAAGTGTGGTTTCCATTAGGAGTGGTCCCCAAGCTGCTGGCCGGAAGGTTGTGCTGGGGAACCCTCCAAATCCCCCTCTGTACTCTCCAAAGCATCTGCTACTGGCTGTTTGTTATGAGGACTCATATTGAAATCCTCAGTGTCATTTAATGCTCTTGAATGTTCCTCTTTACACCTTCTGGGTAGAGAAGGGACTTGCCTGACCCAGGGGAGCCTGCAGATTATACAAAAATTGGTCCAGTTTGCTTCTGTTTCACGTCCCTCATTAACACAGGGGTTATTGGCATCGTACATCTGTTGGCTCCGTACTTACTCTTGAAAACCAGAGATTCCCTTTGAGCTGAGCTTTGTATCGTACCGGCATTAACAAGCTGCACCTCGCTGAAAATCTGTCAAGGAAAACTGACTTATTTTGCATTTGCTGCTTTGCAGAAAATAGAGGCATGGTAAACTCTTGTGTCGTAATGATTTTCTGTCTGTCTTGATGGGACATAACGAGATAAATTCAAGTCCTTTTTGAAGGCTAATTACATGGAGTACACACTAGATGTGGGCTGCCCTTGTTATATGTTGCCTGGTTTGTGCTTTCATTTCCCCATCTCTATTGTCTGCGTGTGCAAGGGGGTTTGATTTGGCTTTGAAATACAAATTGTAGGTTAGAGAGGAACCATTTGGTGGTCTCCTCTCCCAGAAGACTCTCCAGAGATTGCGTAACAAGTCCTTGCTGTAGGCAGGGCACCATTTGAAGTAAATGAAAGAACTTAATTCTGTGCTAGAAGCCAAGCAACGTGCCATAAAGCATAAGGCAACTCATGGTAAGTGTGCTAAGAGCCATGAAGAGTCAATTCAGCCCTAGGTCTGTTCACTGATCCTGGTGTATGGACACAGAGCAGTTGAACTGCATCCTGCAGAGTCCATCGCCAAGATATGGAACACTAGTTGGGGGATGAGCAATTTTGGAAATTGGGATTTTAAAACCTGGTAATCCCTCCAGTCCTACTAGTTGTCCTCTGCCTGTCTTGTGGGAAGAAAGAGGAGCTGGTTGAAGATGTGCGAGGATGCCCAATTTGGGGAGATCAGTGGGGATGCTGGAGATGAGCATCCCCTGAAGTCGGATGGAGAGGTGCATGGTGGAAGCCTGGAAGCCCATGGTGGACTTGGGAACTGCAGAGCTGCACAACACTTGCTGTGAGAGCTTTGTGGTCCAGACAGGAGTGAAGGTGGGGCCTGGGGGAGGTCTGTTGGATGTTCCTGTATCACATCCCTTTTGATGCATGAGTGATCTTCATCGGCGAAGACTTATGGGTTGGCTGTAGGAGTTAGGAGTTGATGTCCAAGTGTCTCAGCTTTGGTGAAGTAGCTAGTGATGTACAAGTAGAGAGAGTTTCTCTGGTACTACAGGAAGCAGAGCCAGCCTTAGAGGCAGTTGTCCTAGTCAGTCCATCAGAGGAAAAGGGATCATTAGTAAAAACCTATACTTCATTTGCGGTGAAGATGAATTCTGTCATCATTGGCTGAATTTTAGCACATGACCTTCATGCTGTGATTGTCTGGACATTCCTGATGGGGCAATATTAACGCTTTTGATGTGAGCTCATTTGCTTTGCAAGCTCATTACAACTGGGGAAGTTGGAATGCAGATGGATAGACTTTAGGAATTCCAGGTAACTTCTGTACATAAGTGCATCGTTGAGAGTGTATTGGGCAGAATTATTTTAGAGCATCTCTAAAGGAAAAAAAGTGAGAGCCCTTTGGAGCTTCTTTAACGTGTCTCTGTTTCTCTGCTTTTTGAGACAAACAAAAAAATCCGGTTTTTCTCCTTTTGCTAACAGTGATTTTGTAATTCTACATGTAGGGGTGGGATTACACGGGGAGCTGGTTTTTCCTAAAGCTGGGGTGGACACGTGCAAACTGAACAAGCTAAAGCTACCCATAGCCATATATTATATCTGTGAGAACAAAAATACCTCTCGTATCAAGTCTCGTTGTGCATATATTGGAGCTGGGAGGAATGTCTTGTGTGGGAAGCATGCCTGGTGCAGACTATACCCAGAGCAGTCTGTCTTATATGGAGCACTTTGAAATTCATCACAGGTTTGCAGGGGAAAAGACCCGAGGGAAGTAGCCTTATCACAATGTCTTAAAGCTGTCAATCTTGGCATCTCCCCCCACCCATTGTTGCTATTTGTTTGCTGAGACATTTATTTCTGGGTGTAGAACATCTTAAACATAAGCCCTGAAATGTATTTTACTTGTTTTTCTAAGACCAAATGAAAAAAAAAAACCTACAAACACAATGTTTTCTAAAGCAGAGCCCAAAAGGTGTTACCTCTAATACATTCAAAAAGGAAAATAAATACCCAGTGAAGGCAGATGCTAGGGAAAAAAATATCAACAGCTTCTCATTCTATTTTCATGCAGATATTTAAGTATGCACTGTCTGTTAGTGGCATAGATTGTTTTAAAGTAGAGAAAACCAAATAGCTCACGAGTGTTTGTCTGTTTTCTAGCTGAAGATATGTTGGGCTTTTTTAAAAAAAGGAAATGTTAAGAGACGAATTTTATGACGGGAGAGCTTAGCCTGTGGTTCTTCTTTTCACAGTATGCAGACCTGGGTTCTTCAAAGCTTCACCCCACAGTCCATCCTGCAGCAAATGTCCCCCTCACAGCTACACGCTTGATGAAGCATCCACATCTTGCCTGTGTGAAGAACACTATTTTAGGAAGGAATCAGACCCACCTACAATGGCCTGTACAAGTAAGCATGTCCCTCTAGGGTTGTTTTTAATCCTTTCGAGCTGTTCCTGTAACTGTGACTAGAAATTATGATCCTAATTAATGTGCTTTTACAGGCTCTGGGCTGGAGCCTGAACTAGCCTTGACACACTCGTAACGTCACTTCATTTTGTCCGTTCTGCCCTGAAGTTACACAAAACCAGACTTTTTGAGGCCTTTTGGCTTCAAAAGCTGGCGTCGAACCCAGGGAAGGTTTTTGTAACGAAGGGATGCCCCTGTCTCTTGCTGTCCTCTCCTGGGTGGGCTCAGCCAGCAGCCTGACCCCCATCGCTGCCCATGGGGGTACCAGAGGGGATGCCATGGGTCAGGGGGAGGCACGGACAGGCTTGATGTGGCCTCAGCATCATCTTAGCATCATCTCTTAGCTCGCTTTGAGTAAACAAGCAGGGAGGGAGCCCCGTCTGTCCGAGCCGCCCGGAGATGGTCCTTTTTTCAGGATATTCTCCCAGCTCTGCAGTGGAAACTGCTTCTCCAAACCTGCAGTAAAAATGGGGAGTCCATCCCCCTAGATGTAGGGGGAAGGGAGCACGTCAAGCAAGCTGGGGGATTGGGAGCCCAAGGTGGAGTTGGTGGAGTCAGAATCACTAATTTTGCCTTTTTCCTGCCAACTGGGAGCTATCCTGTCAGCTGTACCTCCAAAGCTCCTTGTTCAGCTTGTGTTTCGGGTATTTAGGGTTGCAATTGGCACGCCCCCCCCACTGAGGGTAGAACAAACCACAGGTTTTGCTGAGCTGGGTCCGTCACGCTCCAAATGCAATTTTTGCAGTGCAAAAGGGGTTGGAAAAAAAGCCTGAAGAGGAGCTGAACGAACTGCTTGGGGGAGGAGCAGGTAGAGCTTCCCAGGAGCTGAAGTGGTGGAGGAAAAAGTAGGTTTGTGGGTCTGTGCACACTCCGAGGCACTGGCAGGGCTGACTTCCATACTGCATCCTTGTGGTACTGCCTTTTTGTGCCATCATCCCAGTGAATAAAGATGCCTTCCCCAGCTTCCCAACCTTTGCACTTCAAAAAGAGAAAGAAAAAGCCCTTTCCTGTTGGAAAGAGGCTTTCGCAAAGGAAATCGCCCTCGGCAGGTCTCTGGGAGGGAATGGGAGGAGAATTGGGAGCCCTTGAACTCTGTGTTGGCTTCTCAGCAGCACAAAGCATGTGGAAGGTGGACTGCAGGGGAGGAGAAGACAGCCTTAGGCAGGGTGGCAGCGGCTGGTGCTGTAGGACCAAAGTGGTCTTAGAGGAGTGAATCCTGCAAGCACTTCTCAATTCTTAAATAAATACGCCGGTGCCTTTTGGAGCAGCAGCTAGGGTTGGTTCCAGCATGAAAAGCTTTGATACCAGGGCTTCTTGATGTCCATTTTGCCCCTTGGCTTTACTTAAAAAAAAAATAGATGATGACATCTAGCCTGAGATTGGGAAATGGGAAGGGAGAGGAGTACTCCGAGCTCTGGAAATGCACATAAAATTGGCTTTTCTGTGCAGGCAGAACCAAAGCCAGGGACTAATACACAATTGTGCTGGACTGTTGGTGTCCACAGCCCACCATGGGTGGGGTTGTTCTCTGTCCCTTCCCAGGATGGAGGGTTACCCAATCCAGTCTATCCTGATGGTGAATTAGCACAGGGAAAGAGCTGCCATCCCTGAGGAAGAGGTATATGCATGCTTGGGACCTGAGTGTAGGGCAGGATTTTCAGGGGGCGGCACAAGCAAGCTTTGGTGACCAGCTCAAATTAAAAAGAAAGGAAATTTGGGTGCCTATCTCCCCCAGGTTTCTGGTGCAGTTTGAATTCTGTAGGTGAAGGCTGTAATTTTTTATTCTGCACCTGCCATGGGATTTTCTTTTTATGTTTGTTTGGGGGGTTTTATGTTTTATTTGTTATTGTTGGGTTTTTTAAGGTTGTTTGGGGTTTTTAATGTTTGGGTGGGTTTGTTTCAGGGTCTTTCAAAAATTTACTATGACAAAGCAGGCTTTAAGCACAGACATAGTGCCTGAAGCTGCATTAGGATATGGCTTATGCATTAGGATATACCAAGTGCTTCAGGGGCAGATGAGAGGTTTAATCCCAATCAAGGCACTCCTGTTTTGGGATTTTTGTCCTAATCCAGCTATATTTGTGCTGAAGGTGATGAGGAGGACTCATGTGCTATCCTAGCTCAGCTCTAGGGGTAGTAAATTTTGGCAGGGACAGTAAAGAGTAGGTAGCAACACTAACATTTTCAACCAGTCCAATTACATCTGTAAGGGAACACCTCATCGTGAAACACAAGCGACTTGAAACATGACTGGTAGGAAAATACTGCAGGTTTTTTGTATATTTTTATTATTTATTACTGCAGAAGTTAATAATATTCATAGGATTTCATCACCTTGAAATCTAGGTAATTTTGGAGAATACATCAATGTGCATTTTCAGTTCTCCACCAGCTAAGTTCCCTTGCAAGTCAGTCTAGCTATAAAATCAACATTTTCCTAATTTAAAGCGAATGCTTTTCAGTCCCAAGCTGCATGAGTCTGCTCACCAGCACCAGCATCACTAAAGAAAGCAACTGCTACATCACTGTCAGCTGCTCAGATAAATACAGTGGGAAGTACATTTTTATTTAATTTTTCCAGTTCCTTAAGCATGTTTTAGAACTTTTATAAATAATGATCGGTAATCTTACAATTAATAGTGCTGTGATCCCATCTGAAACAATTATTGCCCTCAGACAGAAAAAAAAAAAAAATGTTTGGTCTTGTTGGGCCTTTATTCTTTTATTCTTAATTCTCTTACTATTATGTATCTTCCAGGAAGTAATTGCACTTTATGTCTTCTTAACTAAGTAATCCTGGTTGCAGTTCCTTGCACAACATCTATTTAAATTGAAAACATAGTTACACCCCTTTTTTTTATCGCTCCCATCTCTGGCAAGTAACCCTATTGCATATGGGGGAAATATTTTAAATAGGGTAACACATGGGATAAACTGAAGATTCTATAGTATTTAGGCTAATAGTCTACTCACAAAAGGTTTAGAGTTAACTTTGAGTGTGTGCATCTATGTATTTGTATCTCAAGTATCAATCCTCTCTCTCGGGTTATATTTTTTAAAATATGTGCATCAACAAACAACAGGTTTGCTGTCCATCAAGAAAAATACTGCTATTTTTGTCTTAAGAGAGTATTTGCCTCTGATGAGTAAATTGTGGGGCAGCAGGGGTGAATATTACCTGCGTAGGGGATAAAGTAGCAAATTAAAAAAAAAAAAAAAAAAAAGATAAAAACAATAAACTAATATCTTTGTCCTTGACAAAAGGAGGTTGGAAATTAAAACACACCTTCTTAGCAGACCTAGTGCCCCTCTCTTCTGAAGGTAAAGCACTGTTTTGTTCTCCCAGCTGTGATTTATCAAAGTTTTACCCAAGTGTGGTTTCAGGATTCTTCAAGTAGGTCTTGTTAGATATCTGTAGACTACTAAAAACCTTCCTCTGAGCCCCTGTGAGAATGCTAATTTTATAGGTTATGAAGTCCCAGTAGCTTCAAAGCACTTCCAGTGAAGTTGATGTTTTTAAACCTTCAAGAAGAGCAGCTGACTCTCCTGTACAAAGCAAGTAAAAGCCTCTGGTGACTTTACAGAAGTAATAATTTTTCCTCTGTTAAAGACACATTGTCCAGTAAGTGTTTCTTATGTTGAGTTCTTTATTTTTTCCTACAGTACTGGTAGCAGTAAAAGGACATTCATCCAGTAGAAGAAAAAATAGGGCAATTTCACTGGTTAAGAAAACATACTAAAAAAAAAACAAACCACCCTTGAGGGCAATAACTCCACACAGCTCCAGTGATGATTATGACAGCACAGAAAACAGTCCTGACTTAGGTAAATCATGACAGCGTTTTAGCAGTGTCACCAATTTTATAGACTTAAAAAGGGGACTAGGAGAGGCAGAGAGAGGGAGATGCTTCTAGTTTATAAGGTAATTTCATTTTTGCCATGCTGCCTATTTTAAACAACAAAATGAGTTTAATTATCACAGCAAAACGAGAAGATGACAGCCCAAGACAGGGTGTTAAATTCCTATGGATTTCTAGCTGGTGAAGGAATTTGTTGAGCTCTTTTCAAGGAACTGCTCATGAGTTTTGACAGCTTCTTGCAAACCAAAGGGGATGTCGCCTTCCCTCCTCTGCCTCCCTTGGAAAAATCACTAGTCTTTGCTGTATAGCTTCTGGTGGTGCCACAGTTGAAATCCACCCTCTCTTGCTTTGATAATTTTCCCCTTTCTTCATGAGATTCCTGCTTGTCCTTTCACATTGCCTTCAGGGTCTAGGTGCAGCTTGCCCTTCATCCGCAACCCAAGCCTGTTAAAAACCAAAACCTTCTGAGTGAGTGAGCAGTTTTGAAGGTGTCTCCAGGTGGGCTCTGCTTGCCCAGGCATGGCCTTTCCCAGCAGGTTGGAGGAAAATAGCTCACCATTTATAGGAGCTCGGATACCTCTGGAGCAGCTGTTCTTCCTCAGTAGCCTTGCCAGCGCCGTGCTGGCATCCTGAGCAGGGGACTTGGCTTGGTTGGTTGGTGTGGCTAACCAACCGTGCTAGAGCTTGGCAGGGACCAAGAAGGCCGCCATCGAGTAGCCATCTTTCCAGTGGCCCGTGTAGATCACCATCTGCTTTGGGCTGCCCTGAGCCCAAAGCTCACTTCGGTAAGCCAGCCGTCATGTAGGTGTGATTTGGATGCCCAAGCTTAGGTTTTGCTGTTGCCAAATAGCTGTTGGGGAGAGGCGGGTGCACGCACAGGAAAGATTTGGCACCTTGAGTACCTAAGTGGTGTCAGCACCCCAGTGTGTGTCTTTTTTACAGACCCCCAAGGCTAGTAATATAGGGGCAGTGGGCCGAGGAGGGAGAATCTTGCCCCTGGTGGAGCCGTCAAGGCTTGAGCAGAGCAAAGATTTGCAGCACCCTCCACAGGAAGAGGAAGGAGAGCACCAGAGGCAATACCCTGGCATTAAGTGCTCCTCCACTTCGATTTAAGCCAGCCCTGTGTCCTGTCCTCCCGTGCAGGTGGCTGCATCCCAACACAGACCTCTTGAGGTGAGGTGGGAGCGCTTCAGAACAAATCCCCGTTTTCCCGGTTCTTCAGGTGCTGCTGCAAATGATCCCCGTGTATTTTTTTTTGGCACATGAGCAACGGGGGCATCTTGTTTTTCAGCCTAGAAAGTAGTAGAGAGCAGGACGACTGATAATACTGTTTTTACCATGTGTTTTTCTCACTTTGCAAACCAGGACCCCCCTCTGCTCCTCGGAGTGCCATCTCAAATGTTAACGAGACTAGTGTCTTTCTGGAATGGATTCCCCCTGCTGATACTGGTGGAAGGAAAGATGTGTCTTATTATATTGCATGCAAGAAGTGCAGCTCACCCTCGGGTCTGTGTGAGGCGTGTGGTGGTCATGTCAGGTACCTCCCCCAGCAAACCGGCCTGAAAAACACCTCTGTCATGATGGTGGATCTGCTTGCTCATACAAACTATACCTTTGAAATTGAGGCAGTGAACGGAGTGTCCGACCAGAACCCCGGAGCCCGGCAGTTTGTGTCTGTAAATGTTACCACAAACCAGGCAGGTAAGTGGATCTTCAACACGGGGAATGTCTGGGGTGGGAGTCCAAGCCACAGTCACACTGGGTGCAGACCCCCCCTTGGAAATGGGAGGAAATCCCCAGACTTTGGCCTTTTTGGATACGTTGGGGGGTGGCGGTTATGTCTCAGGTTATAATTACTCCAGTCTTCAACGTGTTTCCTTCCAGCAGGACATGCTTTTTAGGATTTGTGGCTTTTTCCTTTCACCCTAAGCAACTCGGAGATCCCCCACTTCTTTGCATTTTGGTGCATCCACCCACTAAAGCAGAAAGAAAACAGTTGCCTCTGCTGTTGGGAAAGGAGAAATTTTAGGAGTTCATTTTGATTACAAGTGCCAATGGGTAAAACATCCCAACTTTGCAAACGGTTGACCTAAGAATTGTTTTGAGTGACTTTAGGAAATTTAATACCTTTTCTGTGCTATGATGCTAAAGTGACTGGACTCAGGCTGGTGAGATATGGTTCGTTGTCACTGCTTCTCCAGCACGATAGGGCTGAGATGTCATTGCGTACCATGTCCTTCTTGGTTTTGCACTCTACAGGCAGAGATCATTTAGACTGGTTTGTGTCGTTGTCCAGGACTCAGGTCCATTTGTCCTTCCTTTGCCCAGCATTTGAAAAAAGCTGTCGCCTGGGATGCAGTCAGGGAGTTGCCATTGTCCCCTGTTGTTTGGAGGTGTGATGGAGGCAAAACATCCTTGTGTCTCCTTCCACATACATCAACACATCAGGGACATCACACGGCTTCTGTAAGCCCTGGAGACCTTTCTAGCTTTCTCCTGTCCCTCATGCTCGTGTGGTTTAGGGTCTCTCCCTTTGCATACCTGGCTTGCTTCCTGCCACTTAATTCAGGGCTTCCCAGGCGGAGCTTGTCCACTGTGGAGCCTTCCAGGAATGTGGCATCTAGGTGCCTTCCAGGCATTTGGGACCCTTCCAGGAATGTGGCATTCCCAAAACCAGTGGCATTTGGGAAGACAGGACTGTGCTGCCAGATCATGGGAGCCACCCCTCGCCTTGTCCTTACAGACAGGGCTTAGGGGAATCCATACCCCATCCAGGGGTATGGAGCCTGACAGCTTGGTGGAGATGGTGGAGATCCTCACTGCGGAGCAGAAAAATGCTAAAAATGCTAACTGGATCAGGGCTGTGTTTCATTCCTGCCACCCAGGTGTCCACATGTGAGGTTGGCAGCCCAGCAGGGAGAGAAAGTGATTGCATCGGACTTCCAGATACCTGGACTGGTGATTGGACTGGGTTGTCCAAGTGTTGGACACATTGTTGGGATATGCCTCAAGGAGGGGAAATAAAGCGATGCCAGGGCTGCTCCTGATGGATGTGGCAGGGAATCTTCTGGAGGAACATCAGTGGATGGCAGTATGACACCTGTTGAAGGCACCAGTTTAATGCAGATCAGTGGGTGTCACGATCCTAAGGCTGTTTACTGTTTTCCTGTTGGGAAGGCTGCTGCCAGTAATTCTGATTTTGGAAGAAGCTTCTTTTCCTGTTAGTGGGTTTGCATTCGTATTTAATTGCTGACCATGATGTGCAGGAGTTCAACCCGCATGAACCTCAGTAAATGTAACTGTGAGGAAATGGTCCTGGTTTGTGAGTTATGTCCCAAACTCCCCATAGTTGCAGCAGGATTTATCCACAAAGCTGCTAAGGGATAACCCCCCCTTAGCACCTCCATCCTGGTAATAAAAGGTCCATTATAGCAACTGGTAGACCTGTGATGAATGTGCTCGTGCTAAGGACAAGCGAGTAAGTGTAGCTTCTGGTTGGGTCTCAGTGGTTAGCTGGGTAGAGCTGCAATCAAGGGAGATGCTAATGGATCGAGCCACGAGTGTTTAATTCACTGTATGGTGTTATCATTGCATCTGTATGCTCTGGTGTTTGATTCAGCAGGTGGTTGAATCAAACCTCTGTCCAAAGCAAGAAGTGATGACAGGATTGTGTTGTCACTCTTGACTGGTCCCACCACGCGTTCAGGAGGAGAACCAGGATGGTTTGCTGGAACTGTAGCATCAAACATACCTCCTGTAACGTGCTCTATGGGCTCCTGAATCAGTTTGTCCGTGGCAGAAATGAAGCAGCAGCAGAGGGGGACTCTGCAAATCAGACTGGCTGCCGAGCCTCGGAAGTGGGCATCTGTTTTCCTAAGGTTCATCTGAAAAATGAACTTCCCTCTCTTTTGTCCTTTATGGCAAGTAACGGAGATGTGCAGGTGGGAGTGGACCGTGCCCAAAGATGCTGGGTATCTCTGAAAAAGCCTCGCCTTCAGCCATCCTCTCTGAAATAAGAGCAGACAGGGCACGTGGGGCTTCAGAGAGTCTCAGCCCTCTCATCTTTCCCCTGAAATTACCACCGAGAGATGCAGCTCCGGGGCCTCAGCCTTTCCCTCTCAAAGTCTTTCTGACGGGATGATTATATTTTCATGAAGGCTGGTGTAATGAAGTTGAGTGGCTGAAGGTAGTGACACAAAGCCAAGTGCAGCAGCAGGAGAAACCCTGCTACAAGAACTGCTGGCTGTGGAAAATGAAAAAAAAAAACCCAGCGTGCTGTGGGATAGATCTGGCTGCTGGAGCCCCGCTGGCAGGTATTCACTAACCCAGCACTGCAAAGAAATGTCAGGGTCTGTTTTGTTGGTTTGGCTTTCGTCTGTCCGAAAAAATCATGCTGATTTCAGGGCTGCAGAGACCGTGCGGGCAGTGGGGTGCTGGGCACACCACCTCCTCTGTGCATGGGAGCTTTTGGCAGCAGCAACTACCTCTGGTTTAGGCTCTTGAAGGGATTGCTTCCTGATAAAAATGTGGTTTTCTCATTTCTTATTTTTTCAAAATAATTTGTCCCTCTTCCTCTCTCCCCAATTTAAAATAATGAGAAAAAGAATTGGCACCGGCAATCAATCTGGCGTTTTCAGACTGATGTAATTTTCCTCTGAACTTTTGAAATCAGATTTGGAAATACAGCAAGGAAACAGTAATGTTTTCTGCACAAGAGGAGGCAGATCAGCTAATCTGAGCTGGTGACCCCTGCATGCTTCTTCTCCCCAGTCCCTGGGGACCTGATGCTACTTGAAGTGAGACCAGTCCACGTCGGATGCCGTGGCCTTAGGCTCCGAGTACAAGACTAGTTCCTCCATCACCCTCTCACAGCTCCCAAAACTCTGTTGTTTCTGTGGGATTTTTGCAGGTGGCTTCTGCTGGAAAACAGGTATCTAGAAAGGGTGAGCAACGCCACAAAGCCAGGGGAGGTGGAAAGCATGCTGGCCTCCATGGTGACTACCCGAGAGCTGCTGCAGGCAAACAGAGGCCCTTTACTCCCTTCCTAGGTCTATGGGTTGGCCAAAGCATAGTTCTCCCCTGTGGGATTGCTGCTAAGTATGTGCCCAAGGGACTTCCCAGCACAGATGGCAGGGAGCCATCTGTAATGCACTCTTGCAGCACATTAAAAACTGTGCCCTTGTCCACGTGGACCGGAGCCCAGTGAATAATGCATCAGTGGCAATGGTGGGATTGAGTTAGCCATCCTTCTGTTGCTCATGGTTTTGCTCAAGGTAACTGCCACCTCTTTAGCCAGTTTACAGGGAGCAGGCTGCACCTCATGCTAATATTGAAGTTTGCTTTTTCAAGTGACAACCGTGTAATGTTTTTTGGGGGGGGGTGTGTATTTTTTTTTTGTCTCAGCGATTTCACCAAGCTGGATGATTAAGTAAGGCTGTCACTCTAGACAGAGACGTGCATCTCCCTTGAGGTCTTTTGTCTGTCTGCCCTGTACACAGAAAGCACCTACCCTGACGTGGTGGGCAGAGACGTGTGTCTCATAATAGGTGGTGATTCAGGGTTGCCTGCATGCCCCGTGTAGCATCCTCAGAGCACACCGGGAAGATGCAGTGTTTAAAACCTTTCTAGGCTTAAAACCTGCCAAGTGTATTCACTTTAAGCCATTCTAAACAGCCAAGCAATTTCTTTTTTATTTTTTTTTTTTTCTTTTTGTTTCCAGCATCTCCCATGCTGGGCATGGCCTCAGGCTCCAGGCACGGAGCTGGCCTGGAAGTGGGGGCTGTGAATGGGGCCAATCTCCTGCTGGCATCCCAAGTGCCACAGACTCCTTTACACTTTAAGACCTTCTTTGTGTGTGTTTCAAGATAAGCTTCTTGCCTGTTTTCAGTTTGAAAAGTCAGAAGCGGGTGTTCAGTCCCCTTCTGTGACCTGTGTTATATTTTTGAGCCTTTTCTGGGAAGGAGGGGAAGAAGGATCCAGACGTGCCTCAGGGAGTCTGCATGCCTGATGTCAAACCAGAGGTAGAAGTTGCCATCTGTGGTGCAGTAGGGCTGTTTAAGGAAAGGTGCTGGAGAACAGGACCCAGCAAGCTCGTCCAGGTCACTGGTGAGTATATTGAACAGGACTGGACCAAGTATTGACCCCTGAGGGACGCCACTGGTTACAGGCCTCCAGCTTAAACCTGATCCACCTGGGATGGGTCTGGTCTACATATTGGGTCCTCTGTTCCATTCAAAAGGGAGTCACCTATTACAATCACCTTTCTTTTTTTCTTGGTTGATGAGGTCCTGAGGCATGGGTGTGGGTGACTATTCCTGGGTGGCTCAGTGGGTAGATCATCCTCTCCATTCTCATTTACCTCATCCTCGAAATCCAAAACTCTGAACCTATTATGCAAATGCAATTGGGAAGGTGAGGAGGGCTGCTGGGGGTTCCATTGCCTCTCTGAGGAAGGACCAGCTTCCATTCCCCTCTTTCTATTAAGTCCTCTCTCTCTGCCTGCGACAGGATGGGAGGGGATCATCTCTTTTAATGGAGCCTCTTCTTGCTGCCTTTACGTGAGGGTACGGTTCCACCAGTCTATTGCATTTTCATATTCTCTCTCTTAACCTTTCCACCTCTTCTCTCAGTTCCACCACCTGCCTGAGCAGCTCATTTATCTGCTCACACCACACGCACAGACATGTTCAAGTCCTGTAAGGTTCAGGGTATGATTCTTGCAACTTTCAGGTCTTTTGGTTTGGCTTATGGAGGGGGACAGCTTGCTTATTTTCTTTAGGAATAGTGAAAAATGTCCAAGAGGACGCTCTAGTAGATGCAGCATGTGGTGTGTGACTCACACGAGAAGCAAGATGGTTTTGCAGCTCTGCTCTCCAACCAGAACTGCTGACCTAGGGCCTGCAAAAGCTTAAGCAGGTATTTATTTTTGAAGAACACCCTTTCTACAGCCAGGGTGGTGAGCAGGGCTTGCCTCGTGATCCACTGAGGTGCATCGTGTCCCAGCAATGTTCAGTAGGGGATACTCCAGCAAGGGTATGAGCGTGAGGCTTCCTTCCAACCTCTGGGGACAACCTCTCTGTGCTTTATAACCTTTAATGGATTTTTTCTCCCATGAATTTGACTCATCATTTTATGAACTCGGAGAAAACTTTAGCAGCTGCAGGCAATGCGGTATGAATTTGGTATGTCTGATAGTTTAAGCTGTGCTTTAGATTCACATTGGTCAGCGAGGGGCTGTTAGTGGCATAAATGGAGGGTTTAAGGCTTGCACTTGCCCATTTATTTGGAAAGCTCTGTCATTTAGAGGTGCTGCCATAACTTCCAGTGCATTAACACGGATATCACCGCATTTAACCTAGAAGAGTGTACTCTTAAAAACATAATCTCTTAAATTAAATAAATCTCTCATAATCTTCCATACCGTGATGGGTGAAAATGGGGGTATTTTAATAAGCAGAGGTAAACTAGGACTGCCTCAAAGACCATGGTCTCCATCGAAACCTCTGTGTACCCTACACCGTACTGTGTGGCAGCATCAATGTCCCTTGTGGCAGGATCCTTCTGCTGGTTATGGACACCCTTCATGGCCAGGGAGATGTGAAAATGAGTATTGAGCTGCCAATGGGGGTTCGGGCAGGAAGAGAGAATAATTTCATTTGTGAAGTCCCATGCATGTGCTGATAATCAGCTTCAAGAAAGGTTTTTATTTATTTTTGAAGCAGCGTCGCATGTAATCTGAGAATACAATCACAGATAGTTAAAAAGCAAACATACTGGCAGAAGAAAGTAAAACCTGAAAGCCAGCATTGCACAAAGGGTTTATTGTTTGAATATTTTATTTTAATTTTTTTTTTTGGTGATGGCCACATTTATTCTGAATGCAGAATCTTCATCCATTGTCCCATTCCAGAGCCGTGGGTTTACCCCAGCCCAGGCTGGGTGTCTGCTACTGAATGAATTATGGATCAGCTGAATGTTTTACAGTTTTATTTATAATTCCCCAGTCGGTAATTGCTACTTTTTCATAGTTTTTTATAAGTCTTTTTGTTATACTTGGAGTATTAGAAATACAATCTTGAATATTGAGGAGTTCTTTGCAATGTGAAGAAAAAAAATCCTCAAAATTACAGTATGACTTTTAGTTAGAGGTCATTTTTATTCTTGAAGGATGCAAGGCAACCCCATTGTTGATATATGTGAGAACATTAAAAGATGGAATAAAAAGCATTTCCGTACATCTACAGACAGACTTTTCAATTTTGACAGGAAATTAAAATGTCTTATTTATAGCCAAAAATAAAATAGAATAAGAAGGAGTCGTCCCCATCTATCCTCCTCCTATAAAAGGGAGGGAGAAAGGCGCTGAAGTTCTCGTGGTGAAACTCAACCGATGATGTGCAGTGGGGTGCAGGTTTTGCCATGTCCCAGTGGCAATGGGAGAAATATCTTTATGGAAAAGCAATTAGTCTCCTTCAAAGCATGTCCACGACGGGACAAGGGGTAACCATTTTAAATTGGAAGAGGGGAGATTTAGATTAGACA
>BJBW01001093.1:257247-294796 GCA_004320125.1 Scolopax mira
CCCTCCCCAGCTCTCCTGGAGCCCCTTCAGATATTGGGAGGCTGCTCTAAGGTCTCCCTGGAGCCTTCTCTTCTCCAGGCTGAAAATCCCCAGGTTTCCTCCTTGACTCTTTTCCACCAGCCACCAGGCTTTGATCTGAGTGCAAGGTATTGCCTCCTATACATTTAGTTGGTGAATCGTGCTTTGTCTGCTTAAAATGTAGCTGTTCATAACGTGAGGGTGTCAATTCCAAGTGGTTGCAAACTCCAGTGCCCAGACTTTTGACTTTCTGTCCAGCAAGAGAGCAATTGCTTTCAAATACCCAAATACCTTGGGTTTTACTTGGCCCCCAGCAGTAATAGTATTTAGAGTATCTTGGCAACTATTCACTGATGAAGGTCCAAAACCAAGCACTTATCTAAAACAAGCCATAGCAGTAATGAAGTGCTAAAGAGGCCAGCACTTTGTTTATCCTCTTGAGAGCTTAGCAAAGGTTTCTGTGGCTCCTCCTGGTTTCTCTGCCTCTCTTAACTTCTGAACATGGATCGTGAGACAGCATCCCAGCCACGGGCATCACCACACGGGGTCGTGTGAGGCTCTCCTCCCCTGGGATGCTGCGTCCAGGATCACACAGCCTTCTGCTCCTCTGTCCCATGGCTGAGCTCTGGGCAGTTGCCCAAGGGGCTATGCCAGTGGTTTGTTGGGAGAACCATCAAAATGTGGGCCTGTCAAGACTCCTGCCTCTGTGTCTCCTGCTCTTCCAATATGAGGCCTTAACTAGTAGTGTCCTTCTTTTTAACCATCATGGCTGGTTTGTGCTGATACCCCTTTGAGTGGGTTGGAGAAGGTAAATTAAGAAGCTTTTGCAACTCCTCCATTTATTTTCACAGAATCACAGAATCTTCATGGTTGGAAAGGACCTCTGAGATCTATGACTCCAACCACACACACACAAAAGACCCCCACAATCTCGGGCACTAGAGCATGCCCTGAAGTGCCACCTCTACACCTTTCTTCAATCCCTCCAGGGTTGGGGACTCCACCACCTCCCTGGGCAGCCCGGTCCAGGGCCTGACCACCCTCTCAGGAACGTCATTCTTCCCAAAATCTAATCTGAACCTCCCCTGCCCCAACTTCAGACTATTTCCTCTGCTCCTGCCCTGATTTCCTTGGCAGAAGAGGATAACCCCCACCTCTCTACACCCTCCTTTCAGGGAGTTGTAGAGGGCAAGGAGGTCTCCCCTCCACCTCCTCTTCTCCAAACTCAACATGCCCAGTTCCCTCAGCCTCTCCTCCTATGACTTGTTCTCCAGACCCCTCCCCAGCTTGGTGGTTCTCCTCTGGACACTCTCCAGCCCCTCAATGTCCTCCTTGTAGTGAGGGGCCCAGAACTGAACACAGCCCTTGAGGTGAGGCCTCCCCAGTGCAGGCTGGTGAACAGGTTCTTTGTGATGGTCTTCTTCCCTGCTTGTTTCTGATTGTATTTGTGAAAGGTGCCTTTAATCATTTTGGTCACACATTTATCTATCGCATAGATTCGCGGTTCCCGATTGTACCATCCACTGGCTCCTAAACCACTGGACCCAGTGAAGGATTTTATAGCTGCTGTTTGGTTGAATCTGGGAGTGTTTTCCTCTACAAGAGAAGCAACCCCTATTTTTCACCGCCCAAATGAAGCCACCTGTTGGGTTAAGGGCTTCCTCGCCCCCCCAGCAGCCCTACACAACCTTTAGGGCCCCAAGGAGTCTTTGAAGTACCATTGAATTTCATTGTTAATGTCTCAGTCGTTTACTCTGAATGGAGGAGGGTATTTTTTCCCACTGGAAGGCATGAATAAAGTCTGTAGGTTGCAGGAAACAATCCCTCTTAAAGGAGAGTTAAAAGTATTGGTTTTTAATCTAAGATGGGAGGAGACAAGGAAAAGGAAAGCTGCTGCCAAGCTGTGCCTAGGACCGCTCGGGCTCTTCTGGAGATTTTGTTCAGTGATTAGAAACAGAATAAATCAGATGAAAGGGAAGGAGTTGATGACAGGGTGATCCATGTGTCGGAGAAGGGGAGGGAGTGGCAAAGGAAAAGCACATTATGTGGGTGACTTTAATTATGTGGAAGGTGGGAAGATTGACTTCCCCGTCCTGAGCGGGGGGTGTGAGAAGATACATTAGTCTGTATTCTCTCAGGGGTTGATGAGGTCTTCTCGAAGATGTTAGTAGTTACTTGGAAGAAAAAAGGTGTGCTCACTGGCAGTATTTATTAGAGCTTTAATTACATTTCACAGACTGGGTTCCAATTAGAAGAGAAGGTGGGGGGGTATGCGGGGAGGAAAGAGAAGATGTACAGCATGTGTTAAGAGCATGGTGATAAATCTATGGCTAAGGATAATGGTAAACAAGGTAGCTGTACATTATGGCATCATTTGCACACTTCTATTTTTAGGTGTTTATTCCAACTTCTCTTCCCCCCACCACCACCGCCCCAGTCACAAGGAAAATGCTCAGAAAGGGGTCAAACTCAGGCCTCCGTAACTTATCACTCAAGATGGAAGGCAAAGATCATTTGCAATTGCTGCAGTACAAGGCTATTACTTTTTTTTTTTTACTTTTTTTTTTTCCAAATCATTAACTGTGTCATAAAACAGCACTCTAGAGAAGGCAGAGGGAGACAGATCTCCCCATTCATCTCCACACTCACGTGAACAGTCAAAAAATATCGCTGTCGTTAGTGCATCCTCCCCCATTGTGTTTAATGCTGCAGGGTCCCATCCTTGGAATCCCAGAATGGCTTGGGTTATCCCTGTTATAATCTCATCTAACCCATTTCTTACCCAGATGACTATGTTTAATGCCAGGAGGAGAGGCTGAGGGCAGGGAGAGGTTGAGTTCCCTTCCCACCATCATCAACCCGGGACTTTGCTATTTACTTCACTGCAGGGATGGTACCTCCGTGCCCGAGTGGGGTTGGCACAACTCTCTCATTCCATCCCTCTCATGTCCCTCAGAAAGAGGCTCTTCTGTACTCTTTACTTGGGATGTAAGCTGTTTGCCAGTATCTTTGCAGGAGACACAGGTAAGAGACATGTTTTTTCTAACCCGTTACACACAGGGGATACGTTGAGTCTTGCAGTGTTGATAATTAAAGTAAAGGTAAGTCTGCAAACAAGTCATGACAAATGCTGAAATCCTGGTTGTAGAAAACAGGAATGAGCTAGTGAGATTGCTTTCCTATCAAATAACATAATTCCTCCCACTGATTAATAAAAGGGCTAACAACGTGTCTTAATAGCAGTTGAAATGGCTACAGTGAAGCTCCTGCAAATGGGAATTTTTGCTCTTCTGTAATTCTGCTTGGAAAGTTAAAAAGAATCAAAGGAGAAAACTCCCTTTTCTTTGGTGATGTCAAACCCCAAATCCTTGTTTATTTAAAAGTAACTATGGCAGGAGTAAGGTATGATGGAGTATAATTGCAAAATTCTTACTTGGTAATTAGTATCTTGCAGCCATCTTAATGCTATTAAGAAACAGGCATAATTGCACGTAGGATGCTTATATTTATCATGGGAACTGGCACTTTGGGCCATTAGGAAGTATCTGTAGCTGTGTTGTGTGCTGCCTGTAGATTAATCTAGTTTAGGAGACGTAAGAGCCTGTCAGAGAGACATTCCCATCATCCGAGCGGTTGTACTGTCAAATGAGAGGAGAGAGCCTGAAGAGGCACCAGATGTTTCCCGTAACCCTGCTACAATAACATTGTGGGGCCCTGATGTTTATGCATTTCCAGAGCTTTCCCTGTTGTTGACTGTAATAACCCCCACTGCCTGGTTTATATACATATATTAAAGAAAAAAAAAAAGAAAAGAATAGTGTTCAACTCCGTTTGAGCTCTGTTGCGCAGGGTATTTCTATGTGCCAGTATCGGTGGAGAGAAACCTGGACTCCTGGAAGCTTCTGGGAAGAAGTTTCCTAGGAAGTATGAAAAAATTGTTGCTGGGGATGAAACCTGTTTTCTTGTCAGCCCATCAAAGAAAGTATCAATAAAAGCAGCTTATTGTAGAAGAGGTCGTGGCTAGGAGTAAGACTGGAACAACTTGCCAAGGGAAGGGGATTGGCAATAAAAGATCATCGTTAGCAGCTCAGTATGCAGGGCTTTTTAATTAAATGTATTTGGGAAGGGATGGACAAGGAGGATCTCAGGGGAGAGATTGGTTCAGTCACAGGCCTAAAGCTACCTCCAAAGATGAGAATCATAAAATCATTCAGATTGGAAAAGACCATCAAACCTACTCTACAAAGTTCTCCCCTACATCATATTCCCAACCTCACATCTAAACGACTCTTAAACACATTCAGGGGTGGTGACTCCACCACCTCCCTGGGCAGCCTCTTCCAGTCTCTGACCAGTCTTTCTGTGAAGAATTGTTTCCTAAGGTCTAGCCTGTTGCAGCTTGAAACCATTCCTTCTCGTTTTCTCGATAATTACCTGTGAGAAGAGACCAGCACTGACCTCTCTACAATGTCCTTTCCAGTAGTTGTAGAGAGAGGTGAGGTCTCCCCTCACTCAGCCTCCTCTTCCTCAAACTAAACAATCCCAGCTCCTTCAATCACTCTTCAGCAGATTTATTCTCCAGGCCCTTCACCAGCTTCGTTGTCCTCCTCAGCACGGTTATACGTACTTCAACAGACCATACTGTGAGCCTTGTGGTGCGTTGTGAGGGGTCTGAACACCCCTCACACACATTTTACATGCAGGAAGAGAGAACAAAGTGATTTTTTTCCCAAGGTCACCCAACAGTTCAGCAGCAGGGCCGGGAAGAAACAGAAAGTCACCAGGGTCTGGTGGCACTGCGCTTTGCTGGAGTCAAGGTTGAGCCATAAAGTTAACTTAGTTTATTTGAGTCCTCCCCTTCTTCCCAGTGATTCTTGACTACTTTTTAGTGCTTTTTGCAGGAATACAGGCTGAGGGACAATATCTGAGTCCATCTGAGTCCTTCCTAATGAGGACTGCTGAACAGTACAAGACCATAGATAGGACCTCTTCCAAAATGGAAGAGTAATCTTTTTTCTTTGTTAATCTGAAGCTAATCCTAGGTCCAAGTGGTCTTCTGTTCATTCATTGCTTTGGTTGATTCAGTGCCTGGAGGGATATATTATTTCTCCCTTTCCCTTAGTGGATCAAATTCTTGTCTTATTTGGAAACTACTTCTGATGAAGTTGGTGAGTAGTCTCTCATGCAGACAAATGCAAGGTATGGCCTGATGTCTCAGGTATATTTAATGTTCTCACTTTCTCCTCTGGATGCCTTCACAGCTGCGGCTTATGTTCTTGTTCAGGCTCTAGAAATTTTGGCTTTGAACATAAATTTTTCCTTGGGGTGTTAAGAAAGTAAGATTTTCTAGTGCATGGAAATCTAACAATTTTGATTTTCATTCTTTTAACAATGCGGTCTCTTGCAAAACTGCTAGTTTTTCCCCCAACAATTTTCTGAAAATCCCTTTGCCCAGGTCATTTAGTATATAGTTGTAGTATAAGATTTGACGTGCCTTACTGAGGAAAATCTGAAGCAGAGGGCATCAGATTTATTATTGGGTCAGTGACTGAGATATTTTTTGAGTTCCCAGAGCTGTATCATAGTGACCATCCTGGGTCTTGTCAGTAAAGAGATGATCTCAAGAATTAGATCACTGAGATTATAATATACTGCTGCGTTAGGCAAGATTCACAGTCAAGAGATGATATGGCATTTAATAGCCCTTTTAAATGTCACATCCAGGCTTTCAAGGCCATAGTCTCAGAATAAACAAAAGAGAATGCAGCTAGGTCCAGCAGTTTTAAAATGAGCAGCACCCCAGTGATTCCAGGAGGAATTCCAGGAGGAATCACTGGACCAGGAGGTCCATATTTATGCAGCAGATACAAGACTTAGCGGCCACTGGAAACCATATGAGGATGATAGCGGTATCTCTCTGGAGATGCAAGGTAAGATGTGACCAAGGGATCAGCATGCCTTTCATTTAGCAAGAGAAAGAAGTAAATAATATAAAGTTCTTATCAGAGGGGTGCACAAGAAGTTTGGCAGGCATCAATGGCTTGAGTAGTTTTGGTTGGAGTACAATAAATAGATGTTGTAGACCACGTGAAGTAACGTAGGTCTCTGCAAGTAGTTGCTGGGCAGCTGTACGACTGGTTGGGATTTGATTTTTTATTTTTTTCTTCTTAGCTATGTAACATTTTGAATGGATGATAACACTGAGAAAAATGTTATTTCCTCTTTTCATCACTGGTAGAAAAAGGCCCATGGGAGGGTAATCTATGGAGCTGAATTCTGTACCCTGTAGTGCTATATAGTATAAAAATGCATCCGGACAGTTCAGACTGATCAGAGGTGATGGTTCAGTATTTGCAGGCTGTTTTAAAATCAGGCTGGTTTTATGATTTTTTATAGACTGATAAGTGTTGCCAAATTGCTTGGAAATTCACTTACAGTCTTCAAGTGACATTCAACTTTAAAAAGTACCCTCGAAGCATACATCCTTATTTAAGGCTTTTCTTGATTTTTTTTTTTCCTTCAGGGAAGTGTGCATGTGTGTGTATCTATATTTTAAAGTGTCCTTTTCTGGTTTTTTTTCCAGGTTCTCAGCAAATAACTGTTACGTTGCTTTATTATTTTGTTAATACTTTTTGTTTTCGGTACTAATTTCTAGCACAAAGTTCAGTTATCTCTTAAAATGTTCTCTTTTTATTTTAAGCCAAGTTTACCCACTTTTTCAAATCGTGCCCTTCCTTGACCCAAGCAGACATCACTATTAGATATAAATGTGATTTTGTAATTAAGAATAGAGGGCAAGATGGGCAGTACTCCAGCAAGTGACTGCATGGTGAAGTTCGTTAGTCTGCCCCCAGGGGTGAATCATTATTGATTTAAAGGAAGATGAAAACTCGGTGGTATTTTGTGGGAGGGCTGAATTATCTCTTCTGGCTTTAAAATCTAGGGACATTGATTTAAACTTGTTTATCTTGGTTACCTGCTGCCTATAAATTTGCAACTTCAAGTTAAACGAGCATAAAACACGTTCTGGCTGAGTCCAGTGTGTTTTAACTAAAGCCATTTTAACTATTGCTCTTTTTGTTAAGCCCACTTAAGGTGTGTGTCTCTCTTAGAGGACTTTTTTTTTGGGGGGGGGGGGGGGGGGGGCAGTCTAGCAACATCTGAGTTCTTGACTATAATTGAATCCTGATGCAAACCCAAGTCTGTGTCATTCTTGCAATCACTTGGTGCCAATGCTTCACCTTTGCAACTCCTTGGAAGGTGGTTCTCTCAAAAGGGGGATCGATTACGTGCGTTGCCGGGATCCCATCTTCAATATCACTAAATTAAAAGCAGTTTGAGCTAGTTAATGGGCTTTCCCCCTAGTATAGAAAGGGGGGAATAAACAAAGGAGAATAGAAGCTGAATTGTTTGAGAGGAGCTAATCTCTGTTTTGTTTCTGCCATAGATTAGGGGTGATCAATTGTTGTGTCAGAAGGCGGAGAAACTAATATACCCCAGAATCTACACACAGTTATTTAATCATCCTGCCTGATGTATAGCATTCATCATTCGTGTTTTAAATGCCACTTACTGTTATCATCTCACATTTATGCAGGGCACAGTTAAGGAGAGAGAAGTCATCCCGATAGGCAACGTCCTGGGGAATAGAATAGTGGAGAAAACTGTAGTGTTTGATTTCTGGCTCTTTAGACTAAGTAGCTTGAGCCCTGGCCCCATGCAGACAAACTGTTGTACACATCTGATCTTGAGATGATAGCCCCGTGGATGCCTCAGATTGTCCTCTGAAGGAAAACCTTAATAAACTACCTGCCTCTAGTGGGTGGGTGGCCCTCAGTGGTGCTCTAAACTGCTTTTCTCCAAGAGCAGGTGGGAGCTAAGATCATCACAGACCTGTGGAGGCAGGCAAATGTCTGTGAGATGCTGGTATTTGTGCAGTAACCTCTAGTAGGCACCCCATCCTGTCACCTGCCTTGTTTGGACTATTGTCAGCCATCTTCAGGGCACAATTTCAGCCAGCCACCGGATGAGGTGAGCACTTACAGCATGGTTGTTGGTCAAGGGGAAGCCATAAATGTGCAGAGTGATACCAAACAGGGAAGTGGTTTATGTATTGCACATATGGAGACCTACATACATATCTTCTCACTAAACTTTTTGGTGGTCTGGTCCACACACTGAAGAAAGATGTAGGTGAGAGAGCTGAAAGGAGTAGAGAGCTCGCTGAAGTCTTTCCCTGGTGCAAGTTGGAGAAGAGAGCCAAGAAACTCCTCTGAAGGGGGAACCCACAATGACTGATCATGTTGAAATCCCCTCTTCTCTTCTAGCAGCTACAAAGGTGAGAAGGAATGAGTTATCAGCATAAGGAGAACTTGCCAAAAACGGATTTATTGTAGTGGTTGTGAACCAAAAGAGGAATCTGGATGCAGTGAAACTTGTCTTTCCTCCATCTTTCTGTAATGAGGTCTTGGGAATGCTAAATGAGACATTGTCACTAATGCCTCAAGAAATATTTGAGAGTGCAGCTTCACAAATGCTTACTCTGAAGCAGTAAGTTGCTTGATGCCTATAAGCCTCTTCCTAGCCGTATCTAGGAATAGTGAAGCCACTGGTTTTATTTCACAGACAGGAAGTGCATGGACCTGAAATGTGGATTTGTGGCACATTTTTTTCCCCTGATGCTTCAGAGAGTGGAGCACACTATCATCGGAAATGTAAGCCTAAAAGGCAGAAAATTCCTACTCTGTTGTCCTGTGTGCATTTATCTCACCTAATTTTTGATCAGTTGTACCCATGAAGCGGTGAAAAATACTATTGTAGGAGGACCAGCACCAAGCACTGTATGTTGGGCAAGGTGTTGCAGGCAGAAACCTGTTTGACCACAGTTCTGCTGCGGAGGAGAAATTAAAGACATGCCCATGTATGCATCACACGTGCAGCTCCAGTTTAAACCATCTGAAATCTATGTTGGGACCATTTACTGCTGGATGGCAGTCCCACCTTTGGATGCTCAGGCTTTTTCCCATTCCCATAGCATTGTCCTGACCTCCAGAGCCTGTGGTGACCCAGCCAAGTAGGCAAATGCTTAGGACATACCCTGTCAGCAGTAGAGGGGAAAAATGGACTAGAGAGTCCCTACACAGTCTATAAACTGGATTCTTTTTTGTGTCAGAAGTGTTAGGAGTATTCTTGAGTTTGTCTCTAAATCCTTTTTCAGCACCTTCAGAAACCAACTGGCCTGGAAAAGCCTGACACAACTTGTCGGAAGGGAGGCTGTATTTGCTTCCTGCAGGAAAGACTCTCCACAGAGCAAGAGAGTCAAGAGCCATGGTTTCATGTGCAGCTGCATTGATCCCATCCAAAATGCTGATGTTCATCCCAGGCTTCGTGTTGCTCAGTTGTGATCTCCGTGGATTGGCCTCAGAAAAGCAATTTGAAGCAGCGCTCCTCTTGAGGCACACAACTGGTGCTACTGCTTGGAAGCAGAAATTGGAGAGAGTTATTAAATTATGACAACGAGCCTTTACTGCAAAATTTCCCTGTAATTTTCCTTTTTGTCACTCACGTAGGGGTTTTGTTCCATGTTTGAGCTCAACGTGGTGTCGCCAAGTTGCTTGTGATTTAAATAGAAGAAGCTGGCTGCCAGGAGTAATGCTTGCAGGTTCCTTCTTTTCTTTAGTTGCCTTACAGCAAAGCCTGCAGGCCGAAGCAGAGATTGTGCTGGGGGCATCTGAATAGTTAATTCTTGCCCCTCAAGTCAAAATAGAGAAAGGAATTATCATTATCTTCATTGCACAGGTAACAGCAGGAAAAGATGAAGTGACTTGCCCATGGTGGGTGCTACGAATCTCTGGCAGAGCCAGAAAGCAAAGTGTTGTTTCCCGTGGTCTGATGTGTTTATCCCAGTGTCTATCCCATCCTTTTGTGTGACTAGCCCCTTTCAATGGTTCACATTTTTCCTTGACATCTCCTGGCACAAATGTGCAGGCTGGTAAGTGGCACAAAATGTACATCTCCCACATCTCTGCCTTTTGAGATCCTTTTCATTTTTATCGCTCGCTTTATGATGCCCTTTGTAGAGCTGTGTGTCTGGAAGGATCTCAGGATGTGCTCATCTCACCTGCTTTAAAACCTCCGAAGATACAGATGCCACAGGTTCAGTGGGTGATTTTTCCCAGTGCTTCATTATTTTTGTCTATAGAAAGCTGTTCCTAAATTTAATTCTGTGCTTGTCTTGCTCCAGGGACAGCAGCCTTTTACTTATGTGGAGACTCGTGTTCTCTTTGAGTGTCTTTTTTTTCCTGGGACTGAACAGCTCTGCTTCTTTCAGTCTTCGTAGCTTTCTCAGCTTGTGCTTGTTCTCCAATTTCCTCTTGGATTCCCTAAAAATGCATTTTGCTTTTCCCAGCATGTGAAAGGGGGCACAGCACAGAGCCACCACCTCCCTCAAGCACTTTCCTCTTGTTCCCAAAGACCCTGTAAATCACTTCCCTGCCTCCTGGGAAGCCTCTCTGCAACTCTTCTTCCTTCCTTCCTTCTTTCCAAAGGGTCATTGCAGGCTCCTATGTTCCACACTGCAAAGGTTGCCTGTTTGGAAGCTGAAGGTGCCCAAATTTCTCTTGGTAGTATGAAGATAAGTTTTCCCACTTCAGTCTGTGCTGTCAGGCATATAAATCTCCCCATTTCAGATCTAGTCACTTTGAGGTTTTATTATTTTAGGTTTTTGTTCTAATATAACCTGTTAATACATTATTATTTTTTTAAAAGAATTTTATTTCAAGTCTTCTACTTTTCACTGGGGAACTTGATTATGGAAGAGGTCTGGACCGTGATTCTGCTAAGGTGTGAAGTCCTGTCAAAGGTGGTGGGCTCATGCTTTTCTCCCATTTATGAATGAGATGTGAGAGAAGAGCAGTGGTGGTAGAAGGGGCCAAATACCATAGGAAATACAAAACAGCCTCCTTCAGGAGTTGAGGACTTTGCCCATTCTTCCCTCTGACACTGCACCTCTTCGGTAGCTGTTCTTCAAGTGGAAACATAAGGAATTTATTTGGCTGCCTCTGATTTCACTGGAGTGTTTAGTAATTTGGCTTTGATAGAAGAATTCATCAGACAGACTGATTGGTGTATCACACAGAGTGGCAGGTTTGGCAGAGAAGGACATTTCCCACGCAGTTTAAAAATGGTCCGTGAATTTACCGGGTTTAGAGCTTGATGCAACGAGTCTTGTATGAAGAAAGGAGCCAATCTAGGAAATAAAGTGAGTTATGGTGGGGAGCAGGAACATGCACATTTTACACATTTTATTCAGTAGCGATGGTTTGGTTTGGTTTTTAATGGCGTGTGGTTTTTAAAAGGAAGCTTTTGCTCAAATGCAAATAAGATATTAGGTTACTAATGATAGGAGAGGTGCTGGTAAGTGTGTTGGGAGGCAACCTGATAAATACACTCAATGATGAGGATTCTGTTGCAAAATGCTGAGCCCTGTGGCTATGATGCAGCCAAGTGCTGACACCACTGGTAGGACTCAAGTGCTTAAAGTTAAGCATTTTCCCAAAGCGCTTAGATGGATCAGAGCTGGAGTCCTTATCACCTTGCTAGGAGGGAGTTTGTAATAAGTAAGTCAATAGTATTTATTCTTAGGCTTCACAACTAAACCACTAATGGAATAGAGGGAAATTACAGCTCTTCTGTGGAGTGACGGAATCTGGCTCTGGCCTTAGCCACAAAATGTTCCCCAGCTTTGAGAAAAACTTAATATCTTGATTTCAGAAGCCCTAGAGGAAAAAAGCAACAAAACAGGTAATGCAGTTCCCTATGGATCTGTGCCCTGTAGGAAGATACTCCTTCATGTCTCTTCTCCTTGCTCTGACAACCCTTCATCTCAGGAATGCCTCGGCCTTGAGTGCAAGGACCTGCTGGGGACAGCAGAGAGCCTTTTTCCTGGAGCCCAGGCAAACCACGGTGCCCTAATGTCCCCCTCTCCCTTCCCAGGATCAGGATAAATTACAGCCCAACAGGAACTGTCTGTGCAGGACTCAGGGCTGATGCTGCTGTAAGTACAAATGAATGCATGCTAGGCCTGGCAATTGGAAAGAAGTTTGCCAAGCAGTAAATTATGGCCATGGCCAGTCTTGCTGGGAAAATGTTTTAAATATTTTAAAAAAACAAAACAAAACACAGTCTTTAGCTTTATGAAGGGGATTTTGCACCATTTGACCCTGCAAAATACAAATGAATGTTTGCAAGGGTTCAGGTTTCAAGGGCAAAAAATTACCTTGATTGATGTGACAGAACATGGTGCCCTTTGTAGCATTCATTATATAAACAGTCCTTAAAATTGTCATACACCAATGTTCCTGATGAGGTGTTGAATGTGTTTGTTGAGTGAACAAGCTGGAGGTAATACTTCCCCTCCCTCGACATGAGTGTGCTCAATATTCTACAGTTGTCTATGATAAGTCTTCTTGGAAATCAAAAAAGAAATGAAAATAAAAGAGTAGGGAGGATCTCTCCCCAACCGAAGTGCCAGAACACTTCTCATTTCTCCACATCCCCACAGTGGGCATTTCCAATGTACTAATTAATTAGCCCACACTATCTGAGATAAACTACTGCTAATGCCATTTATTGTCATTTACAACTTTTAAGATTACTGGGGTGGTTCCTATCACTTGCAATTTTCTGTTGTGGTACCTGGTCATCTTTTCCAGATGAGTTCAAGTCCCGAGAATCTTCAGGCAGTTTTCATTGTTTTAAGAGTCCGTGTCTTGCATCCCTGATTTTCAGGAGCTGAAAGCTCCTCCTGTCTGTACAGCTCCATAAACTGCAGGCAAATGGCAAGAATACAGTTTATTTTTTGAGATCTTGTGTTTTTAAGAGTCTTGCCCAAGATGATATGATAGCTTCCGTTAAATGTGCTGGTTCTGCCCTCTATGGGGTGGTGCTCACCTGAGCAATTAATTAGATTTACGTGGAAGTCCAACTACTTTATGAAAATCATCCAACTACTGGATGATTACCCAAAATGTTCCAAATCTTCCAACCTAAATCTGATTAAAAAAAGGAACAAAAGAAAACCATACAAAGACACACACACCCCCAGTCACTAAACTATGTCTCTAAGCACTGTGTCAACCTGTCTTTTGAAAACCTCCAGGGATGGTGCCTTGATGATGTCTTTAGGCTCTGCTAGCAATCCTGTCTCGCTTGCAACGTGTGGTAGCTGTGTCATGCCATACCTTTGTTATGCTAAATTTTCTAGAAGTTACTTGTGCTTTTTTTTTTTGTGGTAAAAGTGGTGATTTTTGGAAACATTTATGCAGTCAGCAACAGGGCGTACAAGAAGGAGTTGCTCTGCCTGCCGTGGTGTGGTTTGTGTGGGGGTTTTTGTTTGTTTGTGTTTTGGTTTTGTTGGTTTTGGTTTTGTTTTTCATTGGTTGGATGAGATGATCTTAAAAGGTCCCTTCCAACCTCGGTGATTCTGTGATTCTGTATATTTCCCAGATACATTTTTGTAACAGCAGTTAATGTAAGGAGGATTTGAGTGGTGGTTTTGTACACACAGTAGTACCGCTCTCTTGCTATTTGTTCTTTTAATACCATTTTATAGGAGTATCTAAGCGTTCATTGAAATATTTGCAGGGTAAGCACTAGGTCCATATGGGCTGGTGAACTGACGTTAGCTAGTCGCTGTTTAACAGAAGATACTTGGTTTCCACTGATTTTTCTTTCTTGCTGTTTCTCTCCTGCAACCTTCCCCAGGGGATGCTCAGAAGAAAGGCGGCCTTGAATTGGGTGAATTCAGGATGCAGACAGCCCTCCTTCCCCCGGGGTTGTTCTAGAGCAGTGGAATTACAGGAAGAACAGGGTATCAGGGCACAATAAATCTCAAAGCCTTAGACCACGGTGGTGCATTGCAGTCCCAGTCTCAACCAGGCCTATCTCTTGTGCTGTTACACAGATCAGAAGGAAGAGATTAACCATTATCCCTGTGCTAATGCAAATTGCATGCAGATCACTTATCTCTCTAATGTGAATATGAATTGAAGTGGTTTTTTCCTGTTTCGTATCTTCCAACCATAAGCACTCCTCTGTAGTAGGGCTGCTGGTAATCAGAAGAATTAGGTTAGTAGTGTCCACAAAACCACAGCATCCACCCTGCTCTCTTTGCCTTTAGCAGAGGTACTTTTCTGGTATCTTAGGTCCAAGGGTTTGAAGTCTAGAGAGAAGTTACCTGAGGAAAGCTTTCTCAAGGAAAGAACAAACTCTCCAAGAGAGTTAGGCAGCAATTTGGATTTCATCTCACATGAACCCAAGCCTCTGCTCCCTTACAGCTGTGCTCCCTTACAGCTGGGAGGCAGTAAGGTCTGGGAGCACCTTGTCTTTGTGGCCAGGTTGGGCTTCAAGTCAGGTCCTGCTGTCAAGCTCAAGGAGCTGTGTTTAATCATGTAGGGACTGGGGTGGGAACCACCTGAAAGATCTCCTCTTTTCGTACAAGATAAATCTGGTTGCTTGGGTTAGGCCAGGGACTCAGGCCTTCTGTCGGGGGCCACCGAGTGCTTGAATTGGCTTCCTCTGTCTTGTCTGACCTCTTCTGTTTTAAGGCACACATCAAGGTGTCTCAGGTCTCAGAGTCATTCAAAATGGAGTTAGGTTTGTGTGGTTTTTTTCTTCTCAAAAAAGTGTTCCCGTTTTAACTAATGTATATATCTTGTTTAAAATAAATCTACAACTTGAAGCCAGCTGCGGTTTCACATGCCTTTAGTGTGACCCAGTGAATAATGTAGATCTTGCTCCAAACTCTGAAGTCACCAAAGGCCTGAGAAAAAAATAATTGAATAATGTCATTAATTAGAAAGGGAGTGAAAAATTGCAGTGTGCCAGGCTTTTGAAGAGGAACCAGAATTACTTGTCTTGTGGTTACTCTTCTGATACAGGATTTGTTTTCTTCAATTAATGCACTTATAAAGTCAGGTTTAATGATGGCATAACTGTTTGGTTGTGTGGTGGCATGTGAAGGTAATGATTTAATCACAAGCATGAATTGGACTTTAAATCTTCTGACATAAATTCAGACAGCAAAAAAATAAAATGGCATCACTTGGAAGGAGGAACCCCAAGGTGTATTGCAAGGTCTGAAGTGTTAGATCCCAAACATTTACACATACAGGAGTGTACTCACGGTTGAAGAAATGGCAAACATATGAAGAACATAGGAAAATCCATAGCATAGTTACCTATAAAAGTTGATGTCTATATTACAGAATCACAGAATCTTCATGGTTGGACATCCATGTCATAGATTTCTGTAACAGCAGCCAGGACAGAGATGTTAGCAGCAGGATCTTCCTCTCTGATGCCTTGGTTGCCTTTGTGAAGCCCAGAAACCTGAAGAGCCAAAGTATGGAGAGATGCAAGCCCTTTTGCCTGTGTAAATCTGTGTTCCCTGTCTTCCTGGGCTGCTCCAAGTGAGGATCTGTCCTGGCAGAAGTTAAAGCTGTGTTGAAGATTCTGGGGTGGTGGCTTTGTTTTTGCACCAAGGGTGAAGGTTGCGGGTATTTTGTTGTTATTGTTGTTGTTGTTTTGATCAGCAGACTTCACTGGCTCTGCATCTAAGGCTGAGATGGGGAGCCATTAGCTGTTGTTTCTGCCAGAGTGAAAAATACCAAGGCAAAAGTAATTGGACTGGAGAGAGCATTAGATAGACCGTGACATGTAGAAACTACATTATTTGCTTTATCTTGATGCAGTGATTGTTCACTTGATAACATTAGTTTCTCTTAAACTGTAATTAACATTTTATTCCACTAAGCATCATTGTATGGTAGATATTAGTGGGACACAGCACAGTATGTTGTAAATACTGCCTTTGGTGCCTAGATGGCTAATTCAGTGCTAATGTCATTTTCAAAGGTTGCAGAGGAAGAATGTCCTAAAAGGTCTATTCCTCATGAAATCATCTCCTGTAGTTATTCAGGTGTGACTAATGATGCACCTTCTGCAGCAACTTTAATTTATTTATTTGGTATGTCCCCTTATTCTCCTTTAAAACTGTTAGAACAACAACAACAACAAAAAAAAGGTAGAACCAGCGTCCTTTGCTTTTATTTGCTTCCTGATTCATTTTGGTCTGAGGAAAGCAAAAATGTACATTAGCAATTTCACACCTTGTTTCATCTTCTGTTTGCGTTCATCACATGCATGGCTGTTTTCAGGAATGGGCAAACATAAATGATGTAATGTCCCTCCAATTTCGAGTGTCTTGCTGAGAGATTAATGCATCCATGCAGGAGACTTGTGAAGCCACATGTGAACAATTCATGATGTACATCAGTCCTTTGTAGTGTCAAGGCAGGGATTTGAACAAGCCTTCTGCCCGCTTACGTCAGAAATGTGGGAGATGATGGCTTTATGTATCTTGACTCTTACATGAATTTATTTTTTGACATGTTGTACTCCAAATGGAAGTGCTCCGTGGCTTCACCTCTTTCGATTAAGAGGATGCTGCCCTTGCAGAAGCAGTGACCTTTGAAAAACAAGTCTCAAGTAATCCTTTTATTTTCCTGAGATCATATAGCAGAGTATCCAGTTGCAGGCTTTTAAGATGGAATGATTGCAGGCTTTGTCCACTTCCCTGGATTGGATTACATTTTGTTTGACAAAGGAAACTCTAAAATACTTATACCTTCCTCCCTTCAATTCAGAGCATCGTAATCTCCGTGCCTTGAGGATGCTGAGCAGTTGCCATATCATCCCAACACCACTGGGACTTATTGAATTTACTTAATTGGCCTTTATCTCACGGTTACACTTTAACGCTTCTTTTGAAGGAGATTCAGAAAGGATACAGTTTCTCCTTTTCTAATTTACTTTGAGACTTGAGTTACTCATTTTCTTCTCTTCCCTCCATTTCCTGGTAGAGCGGGGCATTCTGCAGGGCCATGATGGAACGGCAAGAGATGGAACTCCATGAAGCTGTTACGTAGCCAAGCTTTTTACACACCGCTTTTTAAAGAAAATGCTGGTTTAGGGGAGTTTGACGGGCACTTTGGGATGGCTGGTGGTGCATTTTGCACCTCCCAGGAACAGATTTTGCAGCAGAGGTCAGGAGCACTTGCACTGTCCTCTTGTTTTTAAGGCACTTGTGAGCCTCGGTCCTACAAACACTTCAGGAAACCTCAATAAAGGGGATGAAAAGTCCATTATTTGGTCAGGCAATCTTGACAGTGAGAATTGCATGGGTTTTGCTTTCCTGAGAGGTGTTCGATACCAGGGAGGGCTGAGGTCTCTTCTTGCTGCTCTTCTCAAGTTTGCTTTTGCGAATAGGAATTTAAAAAGTTTTAATGCTCACCTCTGACTTTCTCCATCCTGCTGGACCTCTGTTGCCAGCTCTGCAAGCCTGGGGTGGGCATTGCAGGGATCTGGGGAAATCGGAGGACGGTTGTAGAGGTACATGAGTCTCTTTCTCTTAGTTTGGTGTCCCCATCAGAGTCGCTCATGATAAGAAGTGATCAGTATTGTCTAGGGTTTCACTAGGGTTGGAGAATTGCCTCTTTGTTTGGCACCACCACCCCACAGGGAGACTTGTTTTCCGATGTCTCTGGGAACTGTGTTGCTCCTTGTCCATCAGAAAAGAAGTTCAACCTATTTTAATGGAGTTCACTACTCACTATGGCCTGACACATCTGAGCGTGGACCATGTATCTCACATGCACAATCCCTCACTTGCTGTGCACGTGCAGGCACAAAACATACGAAGGCATTGGCATTAATGAATTAATTGGCATTAATAGCAGGTCAGCAGTTGGAGTCTAGGTTGTTATTCACCTTCACATAGCCCAAAAAAATGGGGGGAGGACATCAGTGGAGGGTAAGGTGACTTCAGTCCAGGGATAATTGTCTGGAGCTCTTCCCTTAATCTTTTTGGGTGAAGATCAGACTTGGCAAAATTAATTTCTTTGTTGTCTTTATTTTACTTCATGGGTTGGGTTTGTTTGGTTTTTTTTTTTACTGTTATGATCATTAGCTAATCCTGCATATGGGAGAAGTCTAGAAGTCTTTTCTTTTTGGTTTTCTAAGGGTTCCGAATACATTTTTGAAGATTAAAAGTGGCCGTTTGTTACTGTTTCTTGCATTCAGTTCCCCCTGTGGCCACTAAGGTCTTTGTCATGGGTCACCCCAACCCCCCTGTAATTCTTGCTGAGAGGAATTGATTATAAAGCTTGTGGTGGCCTTACTACCCTGTTCCTTGCTTCTGGAAAGAGGGGGCTGAAAGATGATGTTTAACTACCACACGAGGCTAAAAAGAAATAGGTACAGAGTGCATGTAATCTAAGGTCATCTGAAAAATACATGCTTTCAAAGTGGCTGAAAGAAAGCAATGTGTAATCAGTATTTAATTCGGAGCCCCCCCGGCCCATCTGAAAAGGTGTGGGACTTGAAAAGTGCTTCAAAAGACAAGGTTGGTGTGTAGGCTGCTGGTGGTAGCTCCTGTCCTTAGTTTGCTCGAGCGGGCCATGCTGGTCAGATCCTCCATTGCTGAAAATCTGAGAGAGCTCAGTTGTTAAAAATGGGCAAATACCACCCAGGTGAAAGCCCCTCCTGCTGCTCTGTGGCAGATACGGATCGCCCCGCTGTGTTTGACCGTGCCAGGAGTGGACCATCTTACTAACCATGGCTTTTGTCTCTTCTGTTTTTCTCCTGTCTTGCAGCACCTTCTCCAGTGAGTAGTGTGAAAAAAGGGAAGATAACTAAAAATAGCATCTCCCTTTCCTGGCAGGAGCCAGATCGACCCAACGGCATCATCCTGGAATACGAAATCAAATATTTTGAAAAGGTGTGACAGACTGATTGCTGAGCATCTCAAGTACCTTCTCTTTACTGTCCTCTTCTTTTAGTTATAATTATTTGAGTCATGGAAGGGAATGGAGTGATTTTATGCATAAATCAATGTCAGATTGATTTTGCAGTAAATGATTAGGAAGACTTGAAATGAGGGTGTTGTTTTCCATTAGTGTGCCACTTCTCCTGAACAAATACATTAAATCTGCGTGTCAGATTCCTCTCCGGCCTTATCACATTAAGATAGAGCCTGCTCATTTGGTAAAAATAGGAGAGGTTGGGGATTGAACATCTGTCTCCTCCCAGAAACATCAGACTATCCCTTGCCTTTGGTATTTCTGTGTCTCGCTTGGTTCTGCATCCGCAGTGCAAGGAGAGGAGAAGGGATTTGGGGAGAGATTGTATCTGCTCTGTCAGGAAAAAGGGCATCCTGGCTTAAAAGCTTGCCTGCTTTTTCCAGCGCTTCCTCTCAATCTGATGGAAAGCGCTCTCTTCCTACAAAACTTGCCTCTCCTAATCTTTGTTTCAAATGGACTTATTCTCTTCTTGCAAAATTAACGCAGTTTAAATGAAACCGGTAATGAATGAACTTTGTCGAAATAGCATCTTTTGAGCAGTGCAGCTTTAGATCTTTGGAAGAAAAGATTCCAAGAAAAGATTCCAAAGATCAGGTTTGCAAGAGTTGACTCAATAGCAGTTTCTTGCCTTAGCAAGATGTTCTTTTTTCTTCTGCAGCAGCCAGCTTTTCTACATGAAAACAAGAGGGAATGAATGAAATTGAGTCACAATTCACTTTTTTGGGGGTTGAATTTCTACTTTAAGGAAGATCTTCCATGGGAGGGACCTGCTCAGGCAGCCCATGCTAACAGGGGAAAGAATTGCAGAAATCTTCACATTAGGATAAAAATCAACATTATTTTTGCAGATGAGTGGGCATGGGCAAAGCCACAGGATGTGTGACTAGCTTATGTAGGGCTGAGGTTTTCAAAAAGATTAAAGCACAATGGAATCAAGAAAGGCTATTGCTGAAAACAATCCATTACTGAGTCTTTTATTAACTTGTTGGAACAACCGTAGTGGTGCATTGAATCCTTGCCTTGGAGTGGCCTGAGAAGATTAGCCTCCAGAAACCTGATAATTGGAAAATAATTAAAGCTAAAGAATTCTCTGTATTTGTTCGATTTACTTTGTTTTACAACAAACTGGGGGGAGGAGGGGCTTAAAACATTGTATTTGTGGTCCAGGACCAGTCTCAAATGGCTTCAGTGAATAGTTCTTCAAGTGCAGGTCCTTCCTGGGGAGGTGGCTACAGCCGGTCGGAGTTTATCTCTCCCAGACTGATAGCAGAGCTCAGTGTTTTCTGTAAATGTTTAAATGTTTGCAGAGGCCAGCAGTGTATTGGAAACCTGGGCTGACACACGAGCAAAGATGTGACCTAATATTCACTGACGACTTTTTAACCAGCCATTGAGTTAAATTTGGGATGTCAGGCTTAATCCTTCTTCTTTGTTGCTGCTGTCATTTATATTCTCTTGGTTTTCAGCCCTTTATAAGGGTAAATTCGCAGTTTTCGTTTCCAAGGGAGGAGAATGATCTATATGAAATGTTCTGAAAAGTTGAGTTTTGTCAGATCACATTCTTTTAAGAGAAATCACTCCTTAACAAGAAAAAAAATATATATCCGCAGTCTTGTGTAGCTACAGGCTTCAATGAGAAAATCTGTAATCCTGCATTTGGAGATTCCCAGGGCTTTATCCAGGCATATTGCTATCTACAGAAAGTTGCCCATTAAACTTAAAAAAAAAAAAAAGGTAAATAATTTCTGATCCGAAGAGTTATGCAGAAATCTTGGTAGGGAATTACTAAGAACTCTTGTTTACCTCATAATAATTTGGATTTGAGAGGATAGGGTGAATAAAAAGCAGTTTCCAAATATGTAGACCTTAATTTATGAGCTCTTGTCTAGATTATGTGTTCCAGTAAATAATTCTAAGAGTAATTACCAAGCATTTGAGTGAAATTTTAATCAAAGAACTGAAACTCTTTCACATTAGACACTGATGTAAATGAAGATTTATTTCAGCAAATTTTCTTCAAGTTCATTGCTTCAGAAGAGCAATGTGAAATTAGGTATTTTCCTGGAGTTTTGGTTTATTATTCCATTCCCAAGATCTGGTTCATGTTTCTACAAATGCTAGCATAAAGTCATGCAATGTATAATACAGTGATCTCTGTTAGGCCTAATTACATTACTGGGAAGCCGTTTTGGTATAAATTAAAATCCCTTTCTAATGTGATGGGACTTGTTTCCTCTTCCCTGCATCTTGGAGTTGATCGTTGTAGGATGTACCTCTCCATTGGTTGAGGGACTTGGATCTTTTTAGTCTGGGCAAGAGAAGGCTGAGGGGGGATCTGATCAATGCTTAGAAATACTTCAAGGGAGGGTGTGAAGAGGATGGGGCTGGTCTTTTTTCAAGGATGCCCAGGGATAGGACAGGAGGAAATGGGTACAAACTTGAATAGAAGTTCCACCTAAACATGAGGAGGAACATCTTTCCTTTGAGGGTGTCAGAGCCCTGGCACCCAGAGGCTGCCCAGGGAGGTGGTGGAGTCTCCTTCTCTGGAGACATTCCAAACCCACCTGGACACGTTCCTGTGGGATCTGTTTTGGGTGGCCCTGCTTTGGCAGGGGTTGGACTAGATGATCTTCAGAGGTCCCTTCCAACCCCAGATCATTCTGTGGTTCTGTGATCGCCCTACACCATCACATCCAAAGGATGTGGAGGGTTCGAAAGTCCCTCCACTTTGTTTCACACCTCCTGGTGTCAGTGATTATAAAAGAGAAAATTAGATCTCACGTTTTGTACTGCAGATAGGGCCTTTGGGCCCAGGGAGGTGAGGTGAGGAAGAAATCCCCCAAAACACATACTCCAGTCATCCTTTATAACATTGCTGTGGGGGTTGTTAAGAGTCTGTCTTTTCTGAGAGCCATTATTTGAGCGTTTGAACTTCTTGTTTTTTTCTGGGGGGGTGGTGTGTGTGGTGGGAAAAGGACCAGGAGATGAGCTACACCATCATCAAATCCAAAGAGACGACGATTACGGCAGATGGCTTGAAACCAGGCTCGGCGTACGTCTTCCAGATCCGAGCCCGGACAGCTGCTGGCTATGGTGGCTTCAGCCGAAGATTTGAGTTTGAAACCAGCTCAGTGTGTAAGTCATTTTTCATTCCTGTCAGCCCATGTCTCTGGAACGGTTACCAGAAATGAGTCAGGGGATCGATACCTTTACAGAGAGCTCTTCTTTGTCCTCGCCTCATCCCTCGATTTGTGGAAACATCAGGCACATCATGACCGTGCTCAACTCCTGTGGTGAAGGTGGGAGGAGGTCTGGAGGTCTTCAGGCTTCGGAAATGCATAGTGTTCCCTGCTTAGAGAACTCCTGTATTTATGAGAGCTGATGCAAGAGAGGACAGGGGAGGACGATGCTCTCAGGAGGGACAGAGGGGATGAGACCTGCTCCTCTGTCTCCAGAGGATGTAGGCTTTCTTAAATATCTGCATCTGGGGGAAGAAAAAAGAACCTGAAAAGCTGCTTCTCTGGAAGGGGGAGAAGTGAACCAGCATTAGGTTCAGTCCTTGGTGTCAGTTCTGTCAAGTTGAAAGATGGTTTATGCTGGCTGCCAGTGCCACAGCCGTGGGGAAAGGAGTTTGAGTTCTGACCAGAAATGGGGAAGATGTGCACAGCAGGCGCAGGACTTTTTCTTGGCCTGTTACAAATTTGTGAGGTTTTAATTTCATTTTATTTTCGTTTTAATGAATCTGATCATCCAGGTCTGGTGAACTCTGGAGGCATGCAGAGGCTCAGCTGCTCTTTCCCCTGCGTTCAGGCACAACGGTGGGGAAACTGGTTTTGTCCCCATTACCAAATTTTTGCAGAGGTATCAAAGATAAGTTTCTCTCTCAGAAAATAACATTCAATCTATTTCAGTTTGCACAGCTGTCATTTATTAATTTTTTTATACTGTTTGCACGGAAGAGAAATTTTGTGGTGGAAATGCTCTGTTTATTCCTGTGGGAAAAAACCTGTTTTCTCTATGTTTTCTTGGGAAATTTAAATTCATCAAGACTTTGATTACTGTTACTTCTTCATGTAAAAGTTATCATCTTTGAGACCATGCTATTGTCTTGGCTTGCTACCTTTGAAGCTGTGACAGATTTTAAAGGAATCGTAGCTGTGGAGCCAGTGATTGAACTAATACGGTGCAAATTGCATCACGGTGCAAACATTAATGCAATAAGGGTGGTCTATTTAATGTATTTCTTATTCTATTAACTGTTAATCGTGCCTTATAAGTAGCAACAAAATCATGTTACCCTGAAAATTATTCTAAGGAAATTTCGTTTGCAGTTGGAAAGTTTCTAGATTAGGGTCATTTGAGTAATAGTGTTCTAGACTGTTAATAAATTATACTTGAAATATATGCATGTTTAATCTGGTCCTATGGTCCTGGTCCAAAAAGAATAGCTCTTCCATAGAGCCTGTCGGGTCAGTGTCTGTGTTAATCAGGATTTTTGGAGGCCACCACGTGGTGATATTTCTAAATGCTTTAAACCCCTAGAGTAATTTAGTCACACCTGCACCCCCGTCTGTTTTAGCATTTTAAAAGCAGAGGAGTAGGTATTTCTCTGATACTGAGGAATACCTCCTGCCTACTCCCCAGTTTGGGAACTGGGAACTCTTTCTCTGTTGGACTTGAGCTCTGGCTGAAGCAGCACTTAACCAGATGTTTAAAAGCTTGGTAGAATTGAAATGCAACGTAAGGCTCAGTATCTTGCAAAACGCAGCTCTGTTTGACATTTAAAACCTTTTAAAAAGCGATTGGGTGGGTTGTTTGGGGTTTTTTTTTGTTGTTTCCTGAGGCCCTATATAAAGTCAACATTAGTGCCAGGAGTGTTACCAGACCCCCTTCCTGCACGTCCCGGGGGACCTGAAAGCAAGTGCGGATCAAAATCTCACTGCTACATTGGAGTTCAGATCTGAACCTCTTGGTAGAGCCAAAGCAAATGGTGTTGATTCAAGCACAAATTTAAAATCTCTCCGTGACTATTGCGAGAATTAAAAACAGCCTCCAAAAATCGTTTGGATCAAACAGCAGGTTTTGCATCCAGTTCGCAAGGTTTTTGTGAAGTTAATTTGAATACACTCGGAGGAAATACGGAACAGCAGCAATAGGAGGGAAGCTGTAACTTGGTTTTGACTTTTCTCTGTTTGCAAATTTTGGGTTGTTTTCTTTTATTTTTCCCATACTGCATGTGCCATTCTGCCAAGTGCTGTGATGCAGCCAGGGCTGCATTTTTTAGTAGGAGTTTTTCGTTCGGGTGGTTTCACTCGATTGTTGGGTTTATCGACTTGCTGCTGTCCTCTCCAAATGCCACCAGCTTGTCTAACCCTGAAAAAAAGCTGTTTTTTGCCTGGATTGGTGAGGTAATCTGGCTGGGCAGGAGTGGGAACATGTCCCCAAATTGAGGAGGGGTAATCCAGGTCCCCTGCTGCTTTGAAATAGCAGCAAGGTCCCAGCTTGGCTTCTGAATTCAGGCTTTTCAGCTGCCATAGATCATAGTGGGATTTATCTCATTTCCCTGTCCCTCGAGCTGTGCAAAAAACCACCAGTCACAGCTTAATGTTCTCCTTTCAATGTTTTCCTTTTTAATTATTTTGTCAAGAAAGCAATAAAAACCTCATCCTAAGGAGCCTCCGTAAATTTGTGAGGCTAATAAAATTTCTGGATGATGGCATGGCTTTGGAGCAGTTAACATTAAATATTTAATGTCTTGCAGCCGATCCCTCCGAAATCGTTCCCATTGCCGTAGTGCGGCCGGGCAGATCCAGGTCTGACACCGTCCCTTTTTGCCTTTCTTTTCTTTTAACAGTTACTAAGGGACTGCACCCAGTTATTTTATAGCCTCCTTAAAGTTCATCCTGTCCTAAAGACCCAATCACGGAGTTAAAAGCTTCGGTGGGTTCATTCTGCTCCCCGGGGTGGGTGAAACTTCATCCAGGGCTGACACAAAGGGAGGATGTAATGAGGTTTTAGTTTAGTAAGTTTTAACTCCTAACAAGGAGTTAGTTTTTAATTGTTTAGAGCTGCTTGAAGTGCGGGGAAGGCTGTATATCTCGGAGATCTTGCTTATGTCTCCTGACCATCACATTCCCTCTGCAAAAGGGAACCTGTTGAGCTTTCATCTTTTATCTCTGTGATTTCGAACGCAGCGAACCCAGGAATACAGACTTGAGTTTGCAAACTCAAAGGCTGCATTCTGCAGCATTTTGGTTTCGGAATTCAGCGATGAGATGCGATTTTGTTGGGGTTTTGGCTTGGTTTTGCCTGTGGTTTCTCTTTCTTTCTGCCCGTTTCCTTTCCAAACTCGAAACAGGCAACAAAGGGGGAAAACACGAACCGTAAAAGAAGAAACGCCCCGGTGAGACTTGAAGCCTCACTGGCAGCCTCACTAGAAAGATTCTTGTGAATGCTGAGACTATCATTTTAACCTTAATCTCCATTTTCTGTTTCTCATCTCAGCAGTAGCTGCATCCAGCGACCAGAGCCAGATTCCTATAATTGTTGTGTCTGTAACAGTGGGAGTCATTCTGCTGGCCGTTGTTATCGGTTTCCTGCTCAGCGGAAGGTAAGAGGAGCAGCTGGGTATTTATACTTCTCCAACTTTTGTAATAACTTTTATCTGACCAGCTGATTAGTGGTGTGGGAGCACTGGAAAATGGCACAAGGGTGGGCTGATTGATCCGTTTGGACAGGCAAGGGTGGCAAAGGCTCACTCGCAGATGTAGTTTTCTTCCCAGTGATTTTCATCTCTCTATAGGCTGGCCCTGATTCTTCAACTTGAGTCTCACAAGGGAGTGTTCTCACATTCCTTCAAAAATAAGTAGAACAGGTAAACTATCCTGAAGCCCATATGTTCGCACTCAGAGCTGTGCTCGCAGAGAAAACTTGACTTCAGAAAAACACTTGCAAAGAGAAAGAGAAGAAACCCGGCCAACCACCCCCAAATTTTGGCCAGGTTCTGAATTTCATTTTTCATGTGTAGGATGCTAATGTGCTCCCCACGGGCTAGTAAATGATACAGAGACCATGGAGGGAGACACTCAACTTCAGACCATCAAGCGATCCCATTGACTTCTCATGTGCTTAAACATAGGCAAGTGATGAAAGCCTGGGCTAAACCATCCTTGACAACTCTAATGGAAGCTGATGGAACTTGTTGGGGAACAAGGGGTTGTGGTACTGGTGGAAAATCTAGCTTTTATCAGGATCAATTAGTACTGCAGCACTAATTTTGTGTGCCAACCAGCACACAAGGCACTTTTTTTTTCATATAGTATGTGTGTATTAGTACATTTTAAAACATGGCAGTAGTCGAATGATGCAATGTCCTTCATGCAAAGCAGCGTGAGGTGCATCTATTGACAAGGCTGAATTTGTTTTCAGTGCCAAGTAAATATTTATGCCTCGAAGGGACCCACCAGCCCACCAGTTGCTTTTGTGATACAGTTCTGTCTTAAGCTGGGGTCTGGGGAGGTGAACGAGAGGGTACTGTAAGTGTTAAGAGCACTTGCAGAAGAACTGTGTTGATCCTGACCATGCTGGCTGAGGGTCTCATTTCCCAGAGGAGGGAGGGTATATCAGCCTGCCAGGGTGAAATCCAGCCAGGCTGAGCAGCTCTGTCCTCAGGCATAAGGCATCCATGGAAGGACACAGTTATTTCCTGTCTTGAAAGGTAAGTGTGCTGCCAGACTCCTCTCTCTGCTCAAGGTGAGAGATTGACAGTCTCTTCCAGCTCAGCCATTCGAGTTCCTGTCATCTGCTTTGAGTGACTTGTTGGGCTTGAAAATGGGAAAGTAAATGCTCCTGTCTGCAGGAGAAGCATGCAGCAACATGGGGGGTGAGTGGCTACAGGCCATTCACACCAGGGGCTACAGGAAAGCTGTAGCCAAAAAGACTTGGCTCTGAGTGCTGTAGGCAGGAGTTCAAGTCTCTCCTTAAAGGCTGGAGGTTTTGAGTCAAATCCCTCCTCGAACAGAGCAGGGGGAGGTGGACCTTGGCCTCCCCCAGCCTGGATGAGTGCTGGTGTCCATGCAAATAGGAGGATGTAGCTGTAGCCATAGGGAAGCTACGGGGGCAGCCTGGGACCTCTGCAAGGAGTCATCTGTGGGGTTGCAGTGCAGGTGGAGGGACACAGAGCCCTATATAGCCATAATGAACCACAGCTGTGGGGCAACCAGCAGCTTTTGCTCTGCCCAGAGATGCTGGGGGGTGCTTGGGACCCCTCTGGGGGCGACGTGTCCTTGTAGGGCTCCGTTTTGCTGCTACCTTCCCTCTTCTGAGCAGGCAAAGCCTGAACAATTTGTCAGCAATTCTCCTTAGTTGCCTTTCTGTCCTTTGCCCTAATGGGCTTTCCAGGATGTGCTTCCTCTTGGCTCTTTTTCTCTCGTTGTGTTTATAAAAGCCCCTGTCTCCTTTGGCTAGAGTTTTATTGCCACATCTGCTGCTGCCTTAATCCTCCTACCTTGTGCTTACACCTCTCTCCGTGGATCCCAGGGCAGATGTACTTTCCTAGGAGCATCTCCATGGTGTCCCTCTGGACGTATGAGACAGGGCAGGCACATGGAGCTGAGCTCTCAGCCCTTTCTTACCTTTTCAACCCTTCCCCAAAAGTGAGAGGACCCCAGTCCCTCAGCTGGAGGTGGTGGAGAAGCTTCCAGAGCCAACGATGGTCCATCACTGGAAAATCGGCTTCAAAACCACAGAGCATCTTGGCCACTTTGAGTTCCCATGAATATTAAAGCCCATGTAGTGCACGGAGTGACTCCTGAGAACAGAAAAATAAACCCCAGAATGCCAGAAAGCTGACAGCAGATTTGAAATTAAACAAAGCAAAAGAAAAAAAAAAAAAAAGAGAAAAAGGCTCCTGTTTGGAAGAAGCCACTGAAACGTGTCACTCACGCTGCTTTGCCTTGGATATGATGTCGAGACAATCCGTGGGGTGACTCTCCTGCTGTGACACTGTGGGGACAATAAACGTGTTCCAAGTCACAGGATAATCCATCTCTGAAGCTGTTAACCTGCTTCTGGCACTTTCCTCTCTCTTTGGACTGGTTATGTTGTTCCAGTGCCTGGTTTCAGGGACTTAAATTTCCCCTCCTGACTCTTTCCTGTACTTGCTTTTAGAAAAAAACCAGACATTTTGAACTCCAGGAGTCTCTCCAGCTGGAATCACCACTGCTTTCCACGCCGAGCAAGCTCTGCAAAGCCCAGGCTCTGTCTTTTCTGCTAAGGTGGGACAGCCAGCAGCAAAGCTAAGGAGAAAAACCCTCTTGGTCTGGAGCACTGAGGGTGTAGCCTGGCGAGCTCCTACAAACAGGCTCCTCTTTCCTGGCTCCCTTCTGCTCCCTGGGAGCTCCTGGGCACCTCAGAATTAGGATATTCCTCCCTAGGATGCTGAAGGGCATCTCTTCGCCCCTATCCTCCCAAGTACCAGGCTGAGCAGGGGTTTGAGCTCAGTCCTGCAGTGAGAAGGGGATGTCCCCCTGCCCTCAGCAGCTCAGAAAGTAGTTTCCCAGCTGTAGGACTCAGAATTTTGCTGGGCTCTGCAGGTTTTTTATTTTCTGTTAGGTCCCCAGAGGCAGAATTTTCCACATCTCTTCCCCTTTGGGGTTTTTTTGTTGTTGGTGGTGGTTTTTTGTGGGTTTTTTTGTTTTTTTTTTTTGGCTTTCAAGTATCTCTGCAGTTTTCTCATGTCTTTTGAAGGAATGGAAGTAACAGCTTGGCATTTCACGTTGGCAGCTGGCCCTAAACCAAAGGTCAGATGAGCAGTAGTCAGGGTGGCATTTCCACACGCCAGCGTCCATCTGTGGAAATGTGCTTTGTGTCTGAAGCTGAAAGGTTCCTGGGAATTGGAAACTAAACCTGCTTTGCCCTAAACAATTAAGCTGCTTTTCTGAGCTGATTGACTTGTAGATGCTCCAGAAAACTCTTCCTGTAAATAATAGGTCCTCTGACCGAGGTCGTAAATGCCAAGTGAAATAGCTGATCACTTTTTTTTTTAAGTTATCCTGCTTTTGGCATCAAGGACGTATTAATAATATAACTATCAGGATTACAAATCAAAGAGATTCACTAAATCAGACTGTAGTTGTCTCAGCAAAAAAAGAGAAGTGGATTGAAAATCTATTATTAAACCAGCTACAGGCTTTGAATTAAAGAACATGGGGTTGTTATTGCCTTTTTTTGTGTTAGGATTATGTGTTCTTCTCAAAAGTGCCGTGCATTTTACAGGTAGAGCAAGGCTATAAATTTTGCTTTCCTAGCAGTATGTGAATTAGATGCCGCTTCGCATCGTTCTTCCTGATTGAAGTAAATATATTAAGCTAAAATCCTTAGAGACTTCTGTTTTACAGTCTGTGTTGGACGGTGCCAGTCACAAAAAGATCTTTGTGCTCCACCTTGCAAGGAGCAATAAGGCTCCACAGTCATCGCCGTGGGATCAGCCCCTTTCTTCCTACAAACCGAGGTGGAAGCCAGATTTGTATCAGCCTGGGAAGGACACCCGCTGCTCCAGAGCAGTCCTCCCTCTTTTGTCCATCAAACCAAGCCCTTTTTGCAACACTGATGGGGTCTTGTCCCTCTGGTCCCCTGGGCATTTGTGATTTGTAGCGTTAAGCAAAACCATGGGCTTACACAGAGTGAAATGGGGGTGCTATTAGGTCCATGCTGTGCATGTTTGCAAAAGCTGCTCAAAATAACCAAGAAGTGTTCTGTGCATCTGCATTTATAGCTAGCTACCCATTATGGATGACCTTTCCATCTCAAGTGATCTTCTGAAGAACCAGAGGGAGCTTTTTATAGAACTTATGAAAAAAAAAAATAAAAAAAATAGATTGGAAGCAACAAAAAACCTGCCCCTTGCCCTGTGTCATACCTATATAGAAAGTGTCTTTCTGGCAGGGAACTAGCTTTCCAAAGACAAAGCAAAGACAAATCTTGCCACCTGGGTGCTGGCAATTAGAGGCTTCTGCACCAGAGTATCCATCCTTGACCTCAGCTGATTTAGACTTTTAAATATCAGCCCCTGCGGTGGCAGAGAGCTACTTTCTGGACACAAATATGTGCATCTTGTTAAAAAGTGACTTTCAGGGAGTAGAGAGGGTGAAAGGATTGTGGTGTATATCCTGGGTCCTGAGCCAGTGTTTGCAGCCTTCCTTGATGTGGAAGGTCAAAATGAATGCGTTTTTCCACAACCTGCCCCCCTCCCCCCCCATCCTATTTTCCAAAATGTGTCAGGGCTTAAAATAGTTTGCTTTTTTTGATATTTCCATAGGAAATGGGAGACACTTTGTAGATAATGTTGTTCATAGTGAAAATTTTTCCACCATGAGTCACAACTTGTGTTAGCTGGGATTTTTTAAAGGATTTTTATCTCCACATTCTTGCCTGCTCTTCCTTCTTCCTACAGGACGTTGTCTCCGCTGATTTATAGTCACTTTATGATGCTGCCTACTGCCAAATCTTCCCTGCGATTCAGTTGACAAGAGGAAGGGTTTTGTTGGAGAAGTGATTGCTCTGCCAAGTCAAAATTCCCACCCACCAGGAGCAGGCAGGGTATGGTCCTGCTTCTGTTCAGGTCAAGGTTCTTGCTACGTCTGTCACAGCCTCTTTCCGCTGCGATGGTACATTTTCCCAGAGAGGAAAAAAAACCAAAAAGTGCTCCAGTGCATCCTTCTGCACAGGGTGATGTGGAAATCTGCTGCCTGCAGTCCCCGTCTGTAGCATCCTGCCTAGATCAGCTTGGCAAATTTGGCTGCTCAGACACCTTCTGAGCACTTTTTGGCTTCGTACTTCTGTGCACGCTCACGGAGCTCTGCAAGGAGGGCCTAGGGACCCAGGCTGATCTGTCTTCAGATGACTTTGGCTCAGACAAGGGATGAGAGTTGACCAAATCTGTAATTAAGCTCCAAGCCCATGAGGCATTGCCCCTGAAAGCATCATTCTTGAGTTATGCTGGCAGCAGCCGGAGGAACCGGGGAGGACTGTCATGAGCAGATGGGTGGCTGGTGAAAGCTTTGTCTGGGCAGGGGAAATGTGGGGCAGTGCAGCAATCAGTGACACAAGCTTCTCACTTTTCATCCAGGCGATGCATTTGATGGCATTGTGCAGGTCCCATTTCCACTTCAGGAAGGGAACTGGGCTGCCCTTCAAGCTGAAAATGGAGCTTGACTTAAGCAGCGGCAGCAGCTCCAGGCTCCTGCTGAGCACGGGTGAAAGCTCACACGTACACAGTGCTTTCAAGTGAGGTTTGACAGTGTCTTCTCTTGGCTGTGGAGTGGGTAGAGGATGAAGAAAATCAGATCATTATTCCTCTGCACTTCTGAATATGTGGATGTTTTGCCTTCCTTTGGATGCTAGAAATAGGAAGCATGACCTCTCCTGGGGGCATGCCATCTTGCAGCATTTGGCTGCTGGTACTTTCTTAGGGCTCAGAGGTAGCAAAGGATAATGCCAGGGGTCTTTCCAAGTGCCTTTCCCTGGAAGTGTTGCTCTCCTTCCCCATAGTGGTTGCACAGCTATTGTCTGCTTGGGCTTCTGCATTCTCAGCTATTCTCTGACAGTGCAGAGCATCATAGAATCAGTCATCTAGGTTGGAAGGGACAAAAAAAAAATCACTAAACAATATCTCCCAGTTCCATGTCAACCTGTCTTTAAATACCTCCAGGGATGGTGCCTCAACCATTTCCCTGGGCAGCCCGTTCAAAGGCTTGAGAAGCCTTTCAGTGTAAAAATTTTTCCTAATATCCAACCTGAACCTCCCCTGGTTAATGTCTGAAGTAGATACAGCTCAGCAGGAAGAGGAGGTGACTCCTTAAAACATTCATATAGTTCTGGGCAAAGTAGTTCCAAGCAGCTCAGGGTATGTAATGCAGCTCCTCTGATGTTTGAAGCACACATGGTATCTCATGAGGTGCTAGGTGTAGTGCTGGCCTCCTGACCTGGAGATGCAGGAAGCGAGCAATTGCCATCACTGAAGGCTGCATGAAGGATTAGAAAAATCTTTCCCAGGCACCCTCAAGTATTTCAGTCTCTTAATTGCAAGCCTCTGAAGAACATCCCATTAGAGCAGCTTATTAAAAGCAACAAACGAGGCTTTCATTTATCATGACTCCCAAGTTTTCATCTTACAACTCTTAAAAGCCGCAGCTATATTCGGCGGAGCCTCTCTGAGATTTATCTAGCCACTAGAAATGTAGTTTAATTCTGAATGCTCTCCAGATCATCTGCAGACTTGTGGTGAATTAATTATGTTGATTGCAGGCACAGTTGTTGGGGCCCATCACATATATATACATTTCATTAACAAAGCATGGAGTCCAGGGTTTGAAACGATGCCAAGGGTGTTGATAAGGCCTCCTTAGCACAGGTTTATTAAAGTTGGCTTTCCGGACAGTTGAGTTTGCAAACCACATGGGCATCGTGGGGGTCACCTTTGCTAGAACTGGAGGAACATCAGCTTTGTGTGTCTGAGATAACTGAAAGTGGTAGAATTCATCTAGCCAAGAAGCGGGACAATGCCAGTAGGCCACGGGGGTCCAGGAGATGCCCAGAGCTCCAGGCTCTTCTGTATTGTCTCTGCCCATCTGCAGCCCTTTTCCTTGAAGTCAGGGTTCAAAGCAGAAGTCACACCTCATTTCAAGCCAGCTTGGCTTTCGGAGACACTGCTGCCTCAGCACCTCATTATTTCCCAGCAAAGGAGATTTAACACTGAAGGTGTCTTCTCAATAACCTTCACCGTTACGTTGACGTGTCATCTGTTAACCTGCAGGAGACTGGAGGGGCTCCTGACCACCCGCTGAAGGCAGGGGCAGCCCCCAACAGCCTGCTGGTTGATTCAGTGAGGCTGGAGGAGACTTTGCAGATAATTTTGATGTATACAGTGCTTGGTTCAACTCTGCTGCTCTCTGATACAGGGTCATCTTGCTGGTCAAAGATCTTGAAACCCTGGAGAAGCCGGGGCGTATTTCATTGACTGGCAATCTCTTATCCTGCCACAGCATTTCATCTTGTTCCGGAAAGCATTTGCTTTCAGCTCCTCACTTTCTAGACCTTATAAGCCCCGTGTGAAGCCAGGGGATGTGGAAACCCTGCCCCTCCTGGCAACCATCCAACGGCGGTGGCCACGGGGGCACAGCAGGTTTGCTAGAGCTTAACATCCAGTTTAATTTGTCTTGGGATTTTTATATGAGGAAGTTTATCTGACAAATCAAGCCTTCCTTTTAACACCAGCAGGAAGAAATTTTCCTCCCTCCTGCCTTTCCAGGCCAGGTAGTCCATTCATTTGCTCTAAGCTTCAAGTGCTCCTGAGACTGGAAAGTGAAGAGTCAGAGCAACTGACTTCATCTACCTGGACGTATGCAAAGCATTTGACACTCTCCCGCACGACATACTGGTCTCAAAATTGGAAATTGGATTTGATGGATGGGCCACTCAGTGGAAAAGGAACTCACTCAAAGGGTTGCAGTCAAGGGCTCAGTGTCCATGTGGTGGCCAGTAACGAGTGGTGTTCCTCAGGGGTTGGTATTGGGACCAGTACTATTTATCATCTGTGTCGGTGACATGGACACTGGGATAGAGCACCCTCAGCAAGTTTGCTGATGACACCAAGCTCAGTGGTGCAGTTGAAGGAAACTGCAAAAGTTGAAGATGGCACAGTTGAAGGTGGTGCACTGGAGGGAAGGGATGCCATCCAAGAGGGAAGGGATGCCATCCAAGAGGGACCTGGAGAAGCTGGAGAGTTGGGCTCGTGCAAATCACATGAAGTTCAACCAAGCCAAGTGCAGGATCCTGCACCTGGGACGTGGCAACCCCAAGCACAAATACAGGTTGGGCAGAGAATGGCTGGAGAGCCCCGAAGCTGCTCAGAGGGATGGAGCACCTCTGCTGTGAGGACAGGCTGAGAGAGCTGGGGTGTTCAGCTGGAGAAGAGAAGGCTCCAGGGAGACCTTAGAGCAGCCTCCCAATATCTGAAGGGGCTCCAGGAGAGCTGGGGAGGGACTCCTGCAGGGACAGGACAAGGGGCAATGGTTTTAAATTGGAAGAGGTGAGATTTAGATTAGACACCAGAAGGAACTTCTTTGCTGTGAGGGTGGTGAGACACTGGAAGAGGTTGCCCAGAGAAGCTGTGGCTGCCCCATCCCTAGAGGGGTTCAAGGCCAGGCTGGATGGGGCTTGGAGAAACCTGGTCTGGTGGGAGGTGTCCCTGCCCAGGGCAGGGAGGGTTGGAACTTGATGATCTTTAAGGTCCCTTCCAACTCAAACGATTCTATGATTTTTTTTGTCTGCTAATCCAGTTTAGTTGCTTTCCAAGAGGTTTAGATTTCCACTAATGTTGTACCTCAGAGGGTTTTGACCCCAAGCACACAGAGGGACACTAGAGGTCTGCAGGAGCAAGGCTGGATTGAGGCACGTTTCCCTTGCTCCTGAGCATGTTTTTTTCCTCCTCTGTAAAGGGAACGAGGGAGATGTGAAGTGCTCTGTATTCAGTGCAGGGGACTGATTTTGTCTTCCAGCGGCCCGGTGGCTGATGAGGTGCTCAAAGGGTTTCATTTGTTCAGGAAAACGGCAAGCTACTTTCATTTGAGGGAAGTGGTTGCTTTTCGGGTTGTTTCAAAAGCCTTGACTTTGCGTGCTGATGGACGTGGGAAGGTCTGGTGGCACCAACTGTTAGAAAATGCCTGGGGGAAGAGGGCCTCCTAACTAAAATGTAAGCTAAGTGATCTTCTGGACATGTACCGGTTCCCCGCACTCAAATCCTGCGAGGTTAAACCCGGAAAATGGCAAATTTGACTCAAAATATGTAATGCTTGGGTTCCCTTTGTTTGCTTTTGGGTTCTGGACCTCCGGTGTTAACTGGGATCGGTGGAGAGGTTTAGTGAAGGCTCAGCTGGCTCCGTATTGGTATCACTGTACAACCTGGGGCATTATGAAAATACAAAATATTGTCAGTTATAGTAAAATAATATTGGCATCACTGTTTAGAGAATGTTAGCAAGTTGTTTTGCTGATGCAAAGGGTGCTTAGAGAGACGTTCTTCACCAGTTTTAATTTAAGTAAGCACATAATCCAGTATATAATTCCTTAAATCATTGCATGCCTGGAGTTATTTTGCACCATAATCTAAGGCGGTGCAGTTGCAGAATGTTAATTTTGTCTAAATAGGTTTCTTTACTGTGTTCAGGCATTGTAAGTTATATTTCATAAAAATCTGATGGGCACATATTTTTTTTTTCAAGAATCATAGAATGACACGTTACGCTGATTTGAGGAGAAACCGATGAGCGAGACCTTCCGCTGACTTTATTCGGAGTATGCCTGCACCATTGGGCTCCTCCTCGTGTGTCCTACTCACCTTCTTCCTGTTGTTTCTCCTGCGCTGTGTTCTTTTTCAGGACGAATTGCCTTAATAGGTTTGGTAACAGAAAAACTGCCCATGCGAGTTCTCTTGACAAGGATGAAGGGCAGTTGTTGAGGCGCAGCCAGACGCGGGGTCATGGACTGATGCCACACGAACCCGTGCTCTGGTTGGAGCAGAGTCATGGCTTGGCAGCCTTCAAGAGCAAACTGTGGACCCCCACAGTGTCGTTCAACCCACCCTGCTCTGGGTCTCTGTAGGCTGAATGTCCTCACTCAACTCAGAAGGTCCTGCTTCCGCAGCCGCGTAGCGCGCGCGCAAAGCGCCGCCGGTGTGAGGAGACCCAGAAGGGGCTGTGTGAGTCCAGTAGGTGCCTAAGGGTCAGGAAAAGCTCACATTCATCCAGGGCTTTTTGGTTTGTTGGGGTTTTGTGGTTGGTTTGGTTTTTGTTAAAGGAAGCTGTAACTGTGCTGCACACACACTTGTGGAAAAAGTCACTTTCCCTGCTCCAAGGCAGGCGCTTAAGTTTAAGCACATGGGTGGCCCCATTAATCCTAACGGTGGTCCTCAAGTATGGGAAGCACATGGTTAATTGCTTGGCAGGAGCAGGGTCTATACGCTCTCCCCGAGGCGTTTGTCCCCAACTGTAGCATATGCCACGAAGGTCTTGCAGCCCAGGGTGTTAAGGTCCAAATAATAATTGCAATAATAAGGAAGAAGTGCCTGTAAAAATGTTGTGAATGTATTTGCACCTTGCCAGGGCGGTGGGATTATTCCTTATCCTGGGCCTTTTTGTTTGCTTTTCAGTTGCTGCGATCATGGCTGTGGGTGGGCTTCTTCTCTGCGTGCTGTTGCCTATCCGAGCCTAACATGGTCAGTGTTCCCACCCGTGCTGGCCCCTCTATTTCGTGTCCTCCCTCCGTGTTTTCTGTGCACAGTCTGCCTCTCCCTCCCTTTTCTTGTATTGGCCTGGAAATCGCTCTCTCAGCTGACCCCTGCACCCAGCTGGTCTATTCTATCTCAACGACTGGACGTAGCGTGACCCAAGGCAGAGCGCGTCTCCAGGAAGAGCAGGGGTCCCAAAGGGGAAAAAAATAAACCAAAAAAAAAGAGCCCTGATCGATCCAGACACCCCACCAGCAATGGCATGTGCCGTAACACAACATCACGTGCGCTGGACGCTTCATCACATCCTGCTTCTTGTCACCAAAGGGGGCTGGGGGAGGTAATTTGTCCCCTGGAAAGGTGGCGAGGAGCAGGCAGGAGTGGAAAGGTATTTAGTGGCATGTAACCTGTATGTCAGTGGAAGGAGCTGGGCCACATTGACATACGTGTCAATGTATGACATACAGGGCAACGACACGATGCTGTTTGCCAACGATATGCTCCAGCCCTGTTGGACATATCTCCATGGGTATCGAGACCTGCGTGTCCGTGCTGCATGCTTCCCTGTTCTGCCACCACCTGGGCTGCCTCACCAGTTTCTGTCCTCTTTCCTGACTAATCAAAGGAAGGGTGATTTTAATTTCTGATGGTTTGACTGGGTGCAACTTGAGCTGCTTCCCAAAGGGAATGTGTTTCAGGTCTCTGAATTGGCTGTGATCTGTGCAGACAGAGATCGTCCTAAGCCTCCTAGGAAACTCATGAGATCACCATCCCCATCAGATAGCTGCCTGAGGCCATAGGAGTGCTGAGAAAATCCACGGATGTTGTTGAACTGAGCACCTCTGAGAACTGAGACCTAGGAGTCCTGGTGGACAACAGAATGCCCATGATGCCAATGGCATCCTGGGGTGCATCAAGAAGAATGCGACCAGCAGGTGGAGGGAGGTCATCCTCCCCTCTGCTCTGCCCTGGGGAGGCCCCATCTGGAGCACTGGGTCCAGTTCTGGGCTTTCCAGTTCCAGAAGGACAGGGAACTGCTGGAGAGGGTCCAGCAGAGGGCTACAAAGATGATGAGGAGCCTGGAGCATCTCTCTGATGAGGAGAGGCTGAGGGACTTGGGTCTTTTTTGTCTGGAGAAGAGAAGGCTGAGGGGGGATCTGATCAATGCTTAGAAATACTCCAAGGGAGGGGGCCAGTCTTTTCTCAGTGGTGCCCAGGGATAGGACAAGAGGAAATGGGCACAAACTTGAATAGAAGAAGTTCCACCTACACATGAGGAGGACCTTCTTTCCTTTGAGGGTGACAGAGCCCTGGCAGAGGCTGCCCA
>BJBW01001094.1:7622-76322 GCA_004320125.1 Scolopax mira
CAACTATAATCTAAGACATCTTCTCCTCCATTATGGTGTTGCTTTCAGCTATATATTATGCTGGTTGTACCATTTCTTTTAAAAGAATTCTGACAAATATAGCTTGGAGAAGCTCAAGTTCAGCTTTTAATTATATCTAGTCTGCTTGGGAATTTTGTGGCCAACATTTTAAAGAATCAGTGGGAATCGACCTAATGAACTCCATTAGCTTACAAGAAAGATTACAGATATGACTGATCTCTAAAACCAAAACTAAGGAAGTTTATACTGAACACGGTGAAGGAGAAGCAGGCATAAGGACAGACTTTTTCTTGCCTTGGTCCTTTGTGATACTAACCAACTTTTTGAAATCGAAAGACTGAAATCTGTTTAGAGGTATAAAATCAGTCATTACATTTGCAAAGTATCTTCCTAAATAGCATAAAGAAAAAATTGATGCAAATCATCCAGCTACTAGATGCATCTTCAAAGCAGAGAAGCTTTTTCAACAAATGAAAGATAAACGGTAGGATCAAATCAAAACTGCTTGTTGTTGAACTATGACAGTACTGGTCTATCCTGAGGAAAAAATCCAAACCCTCTGCACCCAGGGAAGGAAGTATCTCTAAGAATTCACTGTGATCATACATTAGATGCAACAACAGCAGAATCTGTAATAATCATGTTATTTCTCAGAAAAAAATCTGAAAAAAAAGATTATGTGGAGACAGTGTAACAAGAAGGGAAGCAATTTTTTAAAAGAAAAAATAAAAAAGAAACTAAAAATTATATAAGAACTATCTATACTATTTGCAAGGAAATCTATGTCTAGGTTGAAATCGTCAGTTAAGGCTGTTCAAAACTTTTTTGGTATTTTGCATTTGAACAATTTAGAGAAAACTTAAAACTGCAGGTCATGCAATTAGCACTTCTGAAATGTTTCCTGCAAGTCGTCTCAAGTGGAAGACATCCTTAAAATTTTGCTGTAACAAACTGTAACAGCAACCTTAAGTATAAAGTGGTACAAAAAAAGCCTAGATAAATGCTTTCTTCCATTAAAGCCAGGGCATTCAGTCAAGTGTGTTTTCAGAAAGAATATGTAGACTCTATATTCCCATTAAATTTACAAAACAATTCTGTGTTTCTTAATGTCTTCAAAATGCAATTCCAGGGCACCAAGACACATTGTATATTCTTTTCTTCTTCTGTAAATGCATTTTTTAACTAGCAAAATGGAAAACTAAAAATAACTACTTTAGAGAAACAGAAAGCATTTGTGTGGTCATCTTCATGGTGTTATGGGACATATCCTCTCTTAGTTGGAACAGCTGTAACTTCATCAACTTCATTCCCTATAATGTATATTTCCTAGCAGCAAACACAAAGAGAACTAATGATTTAAAAAGTGCAATGTAGTAGCATGATGCAAAAAGTTCTTTTTTAATCTTATCCATTATGATTATATCTTTTGTTTAACAATTCATTAAAAAAATGAAAATGAGCACACAAACTATTTCAAAGGCTTTCATTTTTAGCTCCCCTCCCTTCTATTTGTAATAAAGACCATCAAAGACTATAAAGACTATTCAAATGTCTATTACAGGAAAGACACATAATGACCACTGAAAAGAAAGACATAAAAAAGAAAAGAAACCTAAGAAAAAAGCACTTTGGGGAACTCTTTCGGGCACAAAGCATAAAGAAAATGTATATGCAGAGTTGTTTTAACAGATTTAGAAGATTACAGATCTTTTGTAGACATGTAACTCATTTGAGCATATTCAGAAAGTAAGATATGCCCAAGATGCATTTGAGTCCTAAATACAGAATAACCAGTATGCACATATGTGATTTGGCTGCAATGAGCCCAGTTCACCTGGAATCTTTTGGAAATGATGCAGACGTATCAGTCAAGAAAGACTGTACAGCAAATCTCTCATAAATTGTGTCAAAGTGACTACTACCTGAGCAGAACAAAGGTCCTCAGTAGCTAAAAAGTCTGTAGAAGAACTGCCTGGTTGGAGGACTGCTTAATTAAACTATCTAGAAATAATTTTTCCAGTATTTTGCTAGAAAAAAATATTTTCATAAGTTTGTACTACCTTTGCACTCCTTCTGGCAAACACGTACTATTCACATACTAGTCAATGATATGAAAGGCTTCTGTGGTTTCTGTGCAACAAAACTAGATGTTTTCTGGCTTCTTAGTAAATAACCCATTATGAAAAAACTTTCAATTTCATTTTTCACCTTTGTAACCCATTAACTGTAATAGCTTTTAATGTACTTTAAGCATTCTTGAGCCTCTTGGGCTGAGTGAAAAGACACACCAACAACCAGAGTGTCTAAAGGTTATTTTGGTGATACCAGCTTTCTCGAACCTTTCATTTAGTGGATCTTTACATTATCTGTTATAGGTTACAAATCTGACTGCTATCTGTTTAGGGTTTGAGGAGTATTTAACGCTCAAGATCCCTTTCACAACGTGCTAGATGATGTATAAATACATAGCCTGAACTCAGTATCTTAAGGAATTACAAACAGAATTTAAGCAAAGTTCTGATCACTTTTTAGCTGACTTTGCTAGAGGACAGTTTTTAGCTGACTTTGCTAGAGGACAGCTCAGATAGAAGAGAATCTTTGTTGGTGCTAAAACTTCCTTTGAGGCTTTCATATTTATAAAACATACTTGTATGTATTTCTATATTTATTAAGGTGAATAAGCTTATATTTTTGAGCATATATCAAATAATGTTTCTATATTTATCAAGGTGAATAAGCAAGCTTGGCACATAATTACACTATATATAGATTGTAAAAGAATGTAGTGCTGTTAATGCAGAATGAGTATCTAACTATACAGGATGGCATATTTATCATTAGTTCTCTTTTTGATGCATGACTGCTAACACGGAAGTAGAATTCTAACTACAACTTTGGACTACTTAAATTATTTTCCATTTTACACTTAGGATATTTTGGGATTTTAATATTCTTTTTTATAAGATATTAGCCAGAGGTCTAAGATTGCTCACATCTCTACAAGGGAACATAAAAGAGAAACGGAGAGAAAGACTGGGACTTTTTAATATGTGGATTTGATAAAGTTATACTTTAATTGCTACTATCATAGTGGTTAAGAAGCAGTTATTGTTGATTACCTGAAAATCACTAAAGATACTTCCATTAATATCATAGTTTAAAAGCTTTTAGGAAGAAATAGCTTAGCTTATTTTGTGAACATGGTGAATATTTTATATTTTGTTATAGAAAACAGCATGCACGTTTTCAACAAGAGAATGTCCTTCCCATAACACCTCAAATAACATATTCAATTTAAAATGTAAGCATGACATTCAGGCTTCATTTGCTGTTGGTGTCAATCTAAAAAAATATAAATTGATGCAGACAGAAAATTCTAATCTGATGCCCTTAGGACCAGATCGAAAAAAACACTTAGGCATCTAAATTTGGTGTTAAACCAACTAACTTTTAGGTGTTTGTCCCCCAACAGGGAATCCTGTGTTGAACTGAACTGGATCTTACATTCCCATATAACATATAGGGTAGGTATTGCCAGGCAGGTACCAGTTACAGGATGAGCATCCACTGCTTCCAGCATCAATTAATTTTACCCAAACCAGGTACTGCAAAATGGGATCTAATCAAATTAACAAGTAGAACTATAGTCTGTCTAAAGCCTACAGGAAATCATATGCAGCTATCTGAAATGAGGAAATACAGAAACTCTGGCAATAGGACTGAGCTATAAATTCCACCTTGAAGAACCCATATGACCAGAGTCTGGGTCATAAGGGCAAAGGGATGGTGGAAAAATATACTTTCTTTTTTTTACACAAAACACAGAAATTAGGGATAGCTCCAAGGAAATGTGCCACAAGTTCAGTTCTCTGTTCTGCCTACAATGAATTAGGATCCAAATCTCCAAGGAGATCTTTCAACTTTCATTGATTACTCTGAACTCTTCTGATCAATGAGTAAGAGGACCAGGATTCAGCAGTCTAGTCCTTAGGTTTTCTGCTTTTCCCTCCTTCCTATGCTATTTTCAGATTTAACAGACAACGTTGCTGAAGAGCTGAATGAATACTCAGCCCCAGAGAAAACATCAAAAATACACTTCTTCTAACTTCAGACAGTCTGCAGGACTTCAGACAACAGCTGAGCAAGGATAAGTGATAAAAGATACCTTATCAAAATTGAGAGACTATCTAAAGCAAACTCTTTGAGTCATAGAAACTTTACTTTACCTGAAAAGACTCAAAGCCTTATTTTTAATGTAAAAAAAATGAATGGATCTTTTCTAATATGACTCCTATATTCCCCTAAATCCTTCCTGTGAAATCTGATAATAAACCCAAATGTGCATCATCAAATAGTCCATAATTAAAGGTTACAAAATTGGATACATGGCTTTGATGATGGCTGTCAAATGCTTGAACTAACATCATGTACTTGAACTTACCTCCTTCTTCCCAGGATCATTGGCACTTCTACATCCTGCTCTCAGTAAATTTGGAAAATCTGCTATGTTCCAATAAGGAAAAAATCCTGGAAATCTAGGGTAACTGACTTATCTCTGCAGTGTCTCCTGCAGTCACCCCTAGAAGACACTACGAACCTGTCTGGACCATAATATAACCCTTTGCAAATCTAAGTTTTCTTCTCATGGATCCCAAGGAGTAGGTGGAACTTCAGACATGTGCATTGGGTCTTGCCCCAACATGAAGCTAGGATGTGGCTGAGTTGCACATTTGGAGTCAGCAGCTGGAAAACATTCCCAAGACCCATGGTTTACACATGATCTTTGAGAACAGAAACTTGTTCTGCTTTCCAGCAACAAATATTGACCTGCAGCCTGATGCAAACTTTCCAGTTTTAACAGGCCACAAATCAGATACATAGAACCTGATTTGATTCTTGGTGGGATAATGGCAACCTGACTCCAATGGAAGTTGGTCATACAAGGCTACACACACCAGAATCTGAGAACAGATTTTGAACGTGGTCTAAGGACAAATTAAAAAAAAAAAAATCCAAATGAAATGGCACAAGAGATTTACTATTAGTTTAAACCACTACAGTAAAATATCTTTTTGCTGCCCATACTAATTCTGGCTGAATTTTTAATAGAAATGCATATAATATTGGAAAGACTGAATACCCTCAAATTGGTATTCAATTTGCAAGTGGTAAAGAACTGTTACTAAATATATTACAGTATGTTGTTTGGACTGGGTAAATTAACTCCTTTTCTTTATGTTAATAATACATGGATGGTGTTTTCTCTCCTGTATCCATGTCATAGATCAGGTTAGACAAATGATTCACCTCTCTGACATAAGCTAAGTCCTTTTCAAAATCTGGTATGTTGATCAGTTGTCTCTGTTATAACTTTACCCCTTTAAATTCTCCATTAACTGTAAATAAATTTTCTCTGAGCCCAGATTCTTTCTGAGATTTTTTGTTTTCATTCCTGTAATGGAAGATGGGACAAGAAGATAAAAGATGGGGCCTTCTTTACTAGGCAGGATCTCCCAGGTTCTCCCAGGTTTGATTAAATGCCATTTTAGTTGTAGCTGATAGATTTCTCCTAACAGAAGTGGCTTAAATGAACACACAAGAATGTTTAAATGTTTTGTGATACTTATTCAGAATTTCTGTTTTCCCTTCTTTCTTTTGGGGCTTCAACAATAAAAGTACCACCACCTACCTATGTTTGATGCATTCTGCATCATTTTGCATTCTGAGTGATTTGCAGTGGTAAGCAACAGTTTGGAAATCTGATTGCAAGCTCACAGTGACAGAAGTAGATAATTACTATCTCCACAAATATCTCTAAGTTAAATCACTTGTTTTAATACAGATTAGATTAGTATTAAAGTTACAAGATTGGTATGTGAGACATGATAAATGTAGTCATGACAGAAAACAATTTTTAATTTAGTATACCCTATCAATCTAGATAGCCCATGAATATTTACCATTAATTCAGTAGGCTGGAACAGAGGGGAAAAAAAGAACAAAAAATAGAAGGTTTGACCTAAACAAGGACTGAGGGAAAAAGAGAATTCTCAGCAGTTTTACTGAGAACATATCTTGCAAAAACGTGAACTGGCAACAGATTGGAAAATACATTTGGGGTACCATTAGAAACAAAGCTTTTAAAAAACCTGAATGACATGCAAAAATAGTCACAATTCTTAATATGTACTTCTCTTTGCAGGATTTACCATTCTGATTACACTTAAATGAGTAACTTCAAAGGCTGAAATAAAATCATTTATGGAAATTCAAAACAAACCAATTTGATCACATCATACTTCACAGCAGGGATACAATTTGCAGGGGCTGAGTGAGGGCACAGTATAAGCTAAAACAGGTTGTGTGTGCAATGAACCAAACTAAATGGTTTATATAAAAGAAATGTTGTTTCCATTAATTTTTCTGGTAATCCTATTAAAAATGCCACCTGTCCAGAATAGAATTGTCCAGATTTTAATTCTTTTTCATATCTCATTGTTCAAACACAAGTCAGAGAAGGTATCATAGCTATTAAAAAATGGCACAAAATGTCTTATTCTGAAATCTTCATTACTGCAGCAGATTCTCTGACTCTGTTTCACTGTCTGAGTATCATACCTTTTACTTTTCCTCTCAATGTTCCCAAAGAACTGATTTACTCTGATAAGCCCAAAGAATATTTTTTAAAGGATATGTCATATTATTAAACTGTCTTTCACCATGATGTTTCTAGTCTGTAACAGTTAAAACTCTCATATACTAAGTAAACATAACACATTGAATACACCTTTTAAAATTCCACCACCAGCCCTCCAAAATCTCCTGTAACAAGCCTGAACAGAAACTTAACTTTGAATACCAACAGAGATGAAATGGTGTCATAATCAGCATAAGTGCATGCGGACTATTCACCTAGATCAAACACTTTGGTCATATACTCAATTAAATTTAAATCCCATTATATAATGTGTACCAGCCTCATTTTATGCAATTCCCTAATTTAATGGCTGGGTATTAGCCTTTTTCCTTTTTGCACACATGGACTAATTTTCACGGTGCTCAGTCCCTTTGGGAAGTAGGTCATTAAAGTCAACTGGATGGAGACAGAAACTTAATACCTAAACAGTGTTGTATAAGGACCAGAGACACAATAGTAATAAAACTCATTTTCTCTCATCCCTCTTTGTAATATTTAAGAAATTCCTTCCTCATATAAATATTCTTCATTGATCTCAAGGACCACAAAGTAGAAGAATCAAGAAAGCTATCATCTTGTTACAATTTAATTTGTGAAGCAATAAAAAATGAAAATAAAATATCCCAATTTAAAAAATAAAAATTATAATTTTAATACTATTTAGCTATTGAGAGAATACTTGTTTTACACTGAAACAGTAAAATCATAATATTCATATTACCTTTCTCAATGTGCATTCTTTTTGTCTCATGTCCCACGTCATGACCAGCCAGATCACCCTCCTTAGGACCAGGCAGGACATTAGGTGACAAACCCATCAGCATTTGGTTCATAGATAGCCCGTTCTGATGGACAGCTGCTAGACACAAGCGCAGGCAGAAAGAAAATCAGCCGTCATATTAACAATGCACTTTTGTACTCATTTTATATCATCTTCCTCTTAATTATACAAGAATTCTAACAATTACAAAGTTACTTAATTAGTGCTATCAGTATCCACACAGCGGGAGAGTTTCTTCCTGTTACTTCTGGTTTAAAACAATTCATTTTAAAAAGAAGAATTCAGTATCCTTGGACAAAGTTGGATATTTGCAAACATTTTTCTGTTTGTTTAACAAGAACTGAAAGGCAAAATGAAGCAAACCAGAAAAGAATAGAAGGTTCTACCTGAGATACTTACTGATTTATATTTTTTAAGTTCGTTGTTCAAAAGCCTTCCCAACATGCAGTTCCTACCCCTAACTCCTTTAAATTAAGCATTGTGGCCTTCTACGTGATAAACAGGTTTCCAATATATACTGTGCAGGACGATTACTTATTTGTTGATCAGATAGCTTGAAAAGCTCTTTCCAACAGTTCTCAAACAGACCTTCACGAGACTCAAACACACCTCAGAGCCACACATAATGTAGTTTATATATACCTATGCTTCTATCCTGAAAAATTGTGTTTGCACCATTTTCATTAAAGCATTTGTTCATATGTAACCCAAATTTCTGTAGTAGTCAACTTACTCTTGCTGGAAGCACAAAAACAGATGTACTTAAAAATCAGGTGTCATGTTAACAAATCAGATAGGAGAGAAAAGTTATTTTATAAATAAATAAGTGATCCAGTATTTAAGGAACTTTGTTATGTTCACATTGGAAGAAAAAACGTGCAAAGATCCCACTCCTCTCTCTCTCCGGGTAAGTAAGCAGACTAAGCTGAACAGTGCCATTTCTTAGAAGAAAAAAGTGTAATTCCTTTGTAAAAACAATAAGCATCTCTCAATTTACTTTACTTTTTATTTTCATTTAAAGAACAATGGAAAAGATCTTCCACAGTTGTAAAAAATATATACTATTCAGTCAATTTAAAACAAAAAATTAAAAATCCAGGGCTCTGAGACTTTTTTCCCGGAACGTTACTTATGAACTCATAAAAACTGCAGAAATAGATAGGTCACAGTATAGGGGATGCCAGTTTAACTGCACTCTGAATTGTTCAAGTCATAAGAAAACAGAGTTTTCAGCTTGTCATGGTTAGGCTTCATTTATTTTCTTTGGTAAGTCATTTTTCATCACATAGTAATGAAAGATCTTTCATCTGAAGGTCAATGAGGAGTCAGCTTCCTGAGTCTGCGGAGAGCCTGAAAGGAAGCAGTCTAAAAGCCACGTATACTGCATCTAATCAACATGACTATGTATTTCGTATAGCTATTTCATGGCCGCCGATCTGCGTGCCAAATCCTCCAGTTTCACCTACTGAAAAATTCCACTGTGGAAAGATGCTTTAAAAGCACAGAAACCTGCAATGGAGCAATAATAGATGGAATGGACAAGTATAATATGAATTTAATTAAATATGCATAAAATAATATGTGTTTAAAATCTTGATTTTCAGGCAGTTGTGCTGGAATAGCACAGAATTCAGGGTCTTTGCCATGTAATTTACATCCTGTGTAGAGACTTGACAAAAATGGTATCAATCTGAGACACTATGGTTTAATTTCACTCCTTGCCTTGTGAGCTATGAAGTGATAATACTCTCTGTATTATATTTCTCACAATTACAGATTTTTATATTTTAAATAAATATAAATAATAGATATTTTTTAATTGACTGAATTCTTCTACCAAGAAATTCTACCATGTAAATGTTGCTTAAAAAGTCAGATTCAACCTAGAAACCAAACCAGAGTAACCAGATTAAATAAAACTCAATTCCTTTAAAAAATGTTTACACTATATGTTCAGTTCTAAAACTAATCTAGCAAATTGCTTCCCGGCTGCAATTCTGTATTTCATAGCTCATATCTTTATGTTTAATATGACATGATGGCAGTTTGTATCAGTACCTGTTAATGTAGCATCAGATATTATGATACTGTAAACTGGGGAACATAATGTTGGGAGATAGTTATTGCAGCTGAACTTCCGAACATGATACATACGAGATCTATTTAAGAGGAGGGCATTTTGATTAGAAAAACCAGCTGCACTTAATCAAATTTAAAGTGGTGACAAGGAGAAGAATGTGACCTACGGATTCTGTCTGAAGAGCTCTCGGTCCGTGCAGGAGAGCTGGACACACTGCTGCTGCGATGAGAGGATGGATGGCTGCCAGGTCGTCGGCCCTCTTCAAGAGAAGGAGCAGGAGAAGGGCTGTCTGGAACACGTTCCTAGACCCCAGGAAAAACAGTTGCAAAAAAAAGGCAATGTTAAACTAATCCTCTGTGGTTTCCAAACATCAGTTCCCTAAATTGGATCTCCCTCCTAAATCACAACCTATCACAATCTCTTGAGGTGTCCAGGATTTGCAGAGTATTCTCAAAGGAAACTCAGCAATTTTAGGATACTAGACCTTGTGTTTTAGTATGCAGTGAGTGCTGCACATCCCATCAGGCTTTTAAACTGCCTTCTGGACTGCTTATAAAAATAAGGTTTTTGTTTTGCTTGTGAATGTTGATTTTTTTTTTCTCACTTCTGTGTGCATGCTGTTGAATTGGAAATCTACATTTTGTTTACTAGCTTATAGACCATAGCCTTATGTGATGAGGAACAATGTACTTTTGTAAATAAATAAAGACCAGACGTTGTTGTTTTAACTTATACTGAATTTGACTCCACATTTTCATTTCAAAGGGATTTCTTGAGCAATGACATCTTACAGAACTGCTCTGGATCATAAAGAAAATTTAATCTCTCTACCAAAACTATACAAGTAATGTGGCTGATAGTCCAAATGTCTGCTGATACCATGGAGCACAAACCTGGAATGAACCACATTTTTTGGAAGAGAGTGGCTATATCACTACTTCAAAATGGGGAAAAAAATTAACATTCACATTTTCCTATCCAGGGAGAAGACTGGCATGGTAGCCAGAAGGAGCTATGATACACTTGAAGATGTTCCTTGATTTTGAAAATTGGAGCACAAGGGCTGTGATGGTTTGAACTGCGCTTCTGCCACGTGAGAACAGTCAATATGTAGCAGATAGATATATCTGCTATTTACACAGAATTTTGACAGGAACAATAAACAAATGGAGCTGAGTGCAGAACAGTCCTTTCTAGAAAATTCTCTGTCTTTCCCTGCAGTTTCCTCTTTATTGCTAATAGGTCCCAAGACTGTATTTCATTGCTAAAATATGTGTGAGGTAGGTTGGTTTGGTCGAATAGTGACAAAAGTAAATAGTTCTTATAAGGGAGATCTACTGGGGGGACTGAAAATGATAAACTAGAGTTTTTGTGGTTGTGGGGTTGGGCTTTTTTTTTTCCTTTTGCTAATTGAAATCCTGACTCTAATGAAAAAGAAGAAGAAAAATAACCCAAAGCAAAACTAACAAACAAGCCAACAACTGAGTGCATTCAACTCACTAAAAGCTTTTGGAAATGAAATAATACAATTAGTATGTATTTAATAATACATATAAAAACTTGCTGAAAATGCCTAAAAGTTTTCTTGAGAAGAGCATCACGTTCCTTCCACCACAAATTGCTTTTGCAGCAGTCATTATTTTTCATGCACAGTAGCTAGGTGAATATTTCGTTGAATACATTTCTATAGAACTTAGCAACATGACCACCTATAGTAATCAATAGATTTGTTCCAGGTAAGCTTATAATAAATATTTGCTGAACTTGAGATTCTGACTGCAAAGGGATTCAGAGGGCCTATTGATGGAGTGGGAGAAGACCTTTCAGAGCAGTGTTTCAAGACATGTAAGTGGATTCCACTTTAACAGTCTCAGGTTTTTAAGTCAAAAAACATTGATGAGGATAGTTTAACTGCATCATAGCTCTAGGCTTATTATGACTTTGATTGTGTTTATATGTCCATGAACCGGGTATTCAAGAGGAGGATTATAATGCAGATGTTTTCAGAATGTAGAAGATTTATTTCTTTAGATTTAGGAGGATTTAAGCATGCACAGTGTACAGATTTGGTATAAATTGGAAAACGCTATATTTAATCATTCATTTAATATATAATTTCACTGTTTGGCATACAATGTATTGTTCTTAGAAGGGTTTCATTAAAATGAAATCCAGTGAGCACATAGGATTTGAATACAGAGCTGCAGAGTAAATTAATTTATTTAAACAGCTTAATTTGTTTATCCTATTTATTTATGTGCGCTTTTACAGCACGTATTATGAGATGGAGAGAGCAAAAGGAATGCACAAGACAACAAAATATAATTACTGCACAAACAAAAAAGATAATGAGTTTTATTCATATGTAATACGACATAGAAGACAAACTTTATGAGAAAACTATATATACTGGCTTTATCAATTAATTTGTAAAATACCCTTTAACCCCAACAAAAAATTGGATTGAACTATGCAGAAATGGAAAATAAATTAATTTAATACTTTAATTCATTTTTCATATCCTTGCTTCATAATTCCACAATCAATAATATAGTCTATAGCAATTTTTTGTCATTATCAAAACTAGCTGCAATAAGAAATGGAAATGCTACGAATAATAAATTGAAATACTCTGTACCTCTAAAAAATCACAGAGATAAACTAATGGTGCTGGAATATCAATATAAGCTGTCTTGCTTACTACAGATTTTGTGTAGAAAAGATGGATTTTGCCTGTGGTAAAATATTAACTTTACATTTTTACTGCACTTTACAAAAAAATCTTAAAAGAAGAGGAAATGCGTAAAAATGTACTTGGTAAATAACTCAGATGATCAGAGCTATTTTGTAACTTCTGCAAAATGCCACTTTTGTACAAGTCGACGTGACACAGGAAAGAAACAGTATTTACTGCGTTATAAACCTGGCAATAGAAACCACCTAGCGTACTGTCCACTGTCCAGTATTTCTCCTAAACCTTGTCCATTCCCACGAAAAACTGAATTCCATTTAATCAAAGATACATCTAGAGAACCTGGCGTTAGCTTGTCCTGTAATTAGTCTTGTTGACACAGAAATAAATTAATGAATAAAATCTGAATGACTTTGTTAAAATAAAGTATGAGGAAACCGTGTAGGGTTCAGTTGGATATCAACATATCTGAATGTAAGTATTTAAATCCAGTTTTTACACATAAGCTAGAGATGAAAATTCAGACACCTGTATCTAGGATGTTATACCAACTGGCCCAACTTGATGGTAAGTGTCTCCCATGTCAGTCAATTGAGACATCAACAATAAAGTCAATGGAGCCCCTTCCAAAACCAGATACCTAAGGCTTAATTCAGCTGCCCACATTTGAGCCACTGAAGGGTTTTGAGATGTCCACATCAGGTTGACAGAGAGGACCTACAAAAGATCTGATGACTTTTGAAATGCCAAAAACATTATCCTTGCATTCTTGGCTGATAAACTGAATAGCTCCCAAAACTCTATTGACAATATTTACTAGGAAAAAAAAGAAATACAGAATTATTTATTGTTTGTAAAACATAACCCTCACTAGCCACCTTTTTTCTCTATTTTTTGCTTCCCTATTTGTTTCTACAGGTAAAAGTAGAGTGGACAATTTAAGGCATATGTAGCAATTTAACATACTTTTTACAAACTTTTCAAAATTGGTAAGACTCTCCTACACTAAGCCATGGAAAACACGTTCTTATGGGTCAAATTTGGAATATTCCTTATCTTGGTGCTCTTTCTAATCTGATCCAAATCATGGATCCTAAGGATTTAAGAATCTGACATTTAACTCCTCCAAAAATGTTCCACCATATATGAAACTTTCACTTGCAGGAGAGGCAAAGCATTTTCCTGTACTCTTATTCCACTACCATTATCCTCAATATCAAGTCAATTTCATAAATAACACAGTTGTTCCTGTGAACAGGAACTTTGGGCTTTTTTCTTTTATTTTGTAAAAACAGGTAAAAGATTTTAACAGACAGAGATTTTAAGTTGTGAGGATCAAGTTGTGTCTATAATCAAAAACTCCTCCAATTTTGTTCCACAATATACATATCACTCACAACATAACACTGTCTCGGTCTCTCCAAGTAAAACAGAAGTGTACTTATGAACTTTTTTCTACCTTTTTCAAACAATTCTTTGCATAGATGCAAAGACCATACTGTAAGATCTCATTTCAAAAGTTCCTTTTAAGTAACCCTATTTAGATTTATTTTAAGATATCAGTAATGGTATCCAGAAGACCATAAATACTTTCTTCCCTACGCTGTATATATCTTTTTCCTCTTACTGGAAATTTATATTAATATTATATTCAATATATTGATATTCAATATTAATGCCTTTTTTGCCTCTTTTCTTTCTGCTCAAGCAGCATGCTTTTGTTGTTTGAAAAGTGCCTCATTACAAAAAGTCTCCCTCAAAAACCTATCGAGACACAAACTTGCCGGAGTTCAACTGTTTGTCCCCGTATCACTACCCACAAGAACACCTTTCAGTTAATATCTGTAGGATTAATCCTCCTGCTCAAAGAACATAGACAATGAAATGATATCTTCTAGGTTCTCACCACCTCAATCTTTCCATGAGCATTCTTTATTCTTTGCCATTCCATTTCCTTAGTGATAAAATTTCCAGAATCCTTCTGACAAAATTTGAATATGCTTATTTCCAATAGCCAACTGGTTTTGCACAGCTTTATTGCCTCCTATTTCTGCACAGCATATTTCTCTCCTACAGGTATTTTCAGTCTAGGCTTCTTCCTTTGTTCTAGTTTGTTTCTCCATAAGACTGTCTTGCAACCTTAGTCATCCTTTAATTTTAGTCACGGACTGAGTTCTAGACATGCATCTAAGTATATCTGCAGCAGTGTACTGCTAATAAAACCATTTGGCTACCTTGAATCTCTTCTGTGTTTAACACTTTCCTTTAAGGATGTTTGTGCTTTAAGTCATTGAAGCGCAGAGGACAAAATAACTTATTTTCAGTGTCATACTTTTGAATAGTTTAGGTGAATTCATACTGTGGAAAAGATATACGATGCACACCGTTTCATACATTATTAATTAAAAAAAAAAATCAAAAAAGCTTTTAATTAGGAGTAGCTTACAATATTCCTGCCTTTCTGCCTGGGAAGGAATGTGGTTTCCAAATTTTTTTCTGGTAAAATTAGAGTAATCTCTTTCACAATGACCAAAACACAGACTTCGTACTCTTAAGCTCCTTGCTGACCTATTTTCTGTGTGAGAAGTTTCCAGGGATGGGTTTCTTGTAAAATGGCTTACTTATCTGACATTGTATCAGTTGAATGAGTAAAAGAAATGAATTGCTTTGGTATATTTTGTATTCCCTTAAAACAGGATATTTTGCTTTCACAGCTTCATTTTTCCTTCCTTAGCCTAAAATGCTGAGACTCCAAATTAGCATTTAGTCCTAAAAATTACACGATGAATTTGGCTAATAATTATTTCCTAACTTCCTCAATCACTACTATAAAATTTGTGTTATTAAACTGACTATAAACACTATACATTTTTATTTCTATTTTCTTATTTGCTTAGTATCACTAGCTTGCTAGAAACCTTGCTAACTTCCAACTGATGCACGTCATCTTTCTCATCTTGTTCTTTCTTATAAACACGCTTCTAATGTCCATTGAAATTCAGGAGGTAACGTGTTGTTTTGTCATTCATTGTACTATTGCTTTAAACAGTGGATCTAGTGGTAAAACTAGAGCAGTGTCCAAAGTGTTGACAGTTTGGAAACATGATGAAGCACAGTCATTCCTGGAAATGCCACAGAGTACACAATTCTGTGGTTTGTAGATTTTCATTAAAATGTCCTGACAACTATTTTGGACCTTTTTTGAGGATTATTTTTTGAGTGTATCCTTTCAATTGAATTTATAAATTGCCTTGGAAATGTATGTTTGGACTAACAAACAAAATATTCTTCCGAGGCATACAAAAAACCCCGTGCAATATGCAAATATATAGAAGTGCAAAAAATCTCTACATATTGAATTAGCAATTTCTTATTAGCAAGGTGGACACACTCCTGCATTTTTATTTTTTTCTCTCATCTTTTGAATATCTAATCTTACTCAAAAAAGCAGCCATTCAAGCTTAAGAAGCAGCAGTGGGAATTTACCCCTCAAAGTCAATCCAAACCATACATTCAGCCAAACACCAAGAATTCATGTGACTAAATGTAGTTGTCTACAGTACAAATGTCTACATCTGAGCTAGTCACCCTAGGTCCATTTTTTACCCATACATTTATGTTTCCAAGGTGCAATTCACCTCACTCTAAAGCAGCTATCTAAAATTGGTCCAATGAATTATGCCCTAGAAGCCATGAAATGAATCTCATCCATTCTACCTGGCCTCATGGCCGTTTTGGTTCTAATTAATCTTCTACCACATACATAGGTCCCTGTTACACATGTAAATATGCAAATTGACCAACAGAAAAGTTTGTACTACCTTGTTTGTGTCATGTGTTATCTGTAGGCATCTATTTTATATGAGCATATGGGTGCAATTAGCTCCAAACTGAACCTCAGAAACACATATGTTAAAACAAATAATAGGATCCCATATTATTTTTTTTAAAAAAAGATATTATTCCAAGTTACAACTTTCCAGATATACAGTAGCAATCCTCTAAGCTCATTATAAAAAAATTGCATTAAAAGTTAAAAAAAAAATTAATCGTATAATAGAACTAATTAATGAGGTGGGACACAGTGTCCGTTAGTAGAAAGATGACTTAGCCATAAGGAGTTCAGCTACACTTTGACCTATGATTTCCTCATGCTAAAGGAAGAAACTCAAGTAAGTGTGCACATACATATTTATATTAACATTAAAAAAAAACTAAAGCAGTTATTCTGACTAACCTGGAGATATTTTTCTGTTATGTGCAAGTTCATATAAATAATTTTAAGATATCAGTAAATATAAATATATATTATATATAAATATATAAATAAATTTAAGATAGCAATTTTATTCTGCAGCAATGATAAAAAGAAAATTAAATATTTGTTTGCTTTATAATATACTTCAAAGTTCATGGGTGTATCACAATTTTCACATTTGCTTTCCCAGTATGTAAAAGTAGATGTTTCAGGAGCTGATAAATAGTTTTATTTTTATTCTAGATTATTTACTGTAATTAGTTTTTACCATTTAAATATTTTATATTAAATCAAATTTCTTCTTATACAAAGAAGAAAATTTGACTTTACTTCTTATATCAGATAATGAGGAAATGAAAGTAGCTCTACTCTTCATGCACTTGTATACAGTATATTTTTCTATGCATTCAAGTAAATCACCTTAAAGTAATGTCAAAATTCCTGTTTTGAATGCACAAATGTCTGCAGAAATAATAGGTCATGTGAAAAGTCAGGGGGGTTTCAAGTTAAGGATCCAAATAGGGCATTTTTGCCAATTTTGTATTCAATTAATTTTGTTTTCATTCCTTTTCTGAAAATGGGTATAGCATACCCAGCTTCATAGGAATGGTGTAAATATGTGTATCAATGTTTACATAATACTTTTCCTGTAAGGCACAGAACTGTCCAGAGAAAACTTTCGCATTCAACACAAGGTTCAGACAATGCAAATTAAAAAAGACAGGGCCAGGCACTGATTTTTTAAAAATTCATAATGAAATAACTAACCATTCACTGAATGAGGTAGGAGTTCTGTGGAAAAATACAATATGTAGTGGTGAAATTAAAATTGCACCATACTTTAGGGATGGGATGCTGTCACATTAAAGCTGTAAAGGCATTCTGGTATTACCTAATGTTGGTCTTGGTCTTACATCTTCTGAAATTCATCGAAGGTTATACAACATAGACTTTGGATATAATTTTACTCAATGAATGAAGACAGGCACATGTGAAGATTTTACAGTAACATCTGATATATTGACAATGCTGGCAGTTTTCTCAAGTATATTGTACAGGAAAATAGTCCTTCAATGTAATAGCAGCAAAGAGGAAGGGTTTTCTATCCAGGATGTCTAATTGGACTTTCAAGGTGCTTCCTATGGCCCTTGTCTCTACAGGACAGTGTGCCAGTCAATTTTGCAAAATAATTTATCTAATCCTATTATAAAATCATAATTTCTGTAACTGTAAAATAAGTGATGAGTAAACTCTTCTACACTGAAACGTCTTGTGGTGGCCAATACCTTTTGGTATTAAAAGCCTGCACTAAACTCAAGACTGCTCACACAGCAGCTACAGAAGAGTTAAACTGAAGCTTCTGCTGTCCCCTTCTTTGCTGCCCACCCCCTCTGTGAAGTGAACTTCCTCGTTTTTCTCTTAGAGTCTGCTTCCTTTCAGGTCCACTCTCTGAACCTGTTCACCACCACTCTGACAGGAGACATAACCGTATTCTGTTCTATCGTCTCTGTATGGCAGTGTCATACATCTCTTTGGCTAGTATTTGGACTTTTTGACAATAATTATAGGTGAAAAATACAGGAACATTAAATTTTGTCAATAGGAACACACAGGTACTGCCAATGAAAACTGAAAAAGTGGATAAGCATTAAAATAAAATTTCATGTCAGAATAGACCAATAAACAGTTATTTAAAAAAAAAATCTGTCAGCAGCTACCTTGGTTAAATAAATTCCTAGTAAATTTTTGATACTGGGTAACGGGAAGATATAGCCTTCTAAATAAGTATTATGCAACCACTGCTGTGGAATATTTAGAAAACTAGCAAAATTTAGTCTCACGTATTTAATACGCAAGGGAAACTACTGTGTCACTGGTCACTTTGCAGCTGAAGGTATTGGTTTCTTCTGCTTTATTTGTAATTCTCTCTACAAGTATTAGTAACAGTATATGGATAAAGTGCAATTTTTGATTCTGGCACGCTGCTTAGTTCTAAATATTACAATGTAGAAATATTTCAAGTTAATATGAGATGCGTCCTTTATATTTTCATATATCTTTCTGCTGAGTGAAAAAAATTGATGTAGTGAAACTGCTAACAAGCTGAGCCTTTGAAACCATGGGCAGGTGATGAAAGCCACCTCATGTCTAAAGCATCCCCAGGTCACAGCTGTCACACTCACTGCAATTCATTGTTGTCACAATCTGCTGTCCCTGCTTGTTGTTGCTCTCCTCTTATTCATCCAACTCATATATCTAAACATTCCATTACAAAAAGACATCTAATGTTCGTCTCATGTTCAAAAGGGCACAACACTCTCCTGAAATATAATTCTGAAGATTTTAGAGCTCAGAGTTCACTGCCAAACCTAAGGTGTTGCTTTGCAAGGCTTCCCTTGTAATTTTGTCTTTGTCTCCTCTCTTGGACGAAGCAGGATAAAATGTTTGGTTAGTACATGATGTCAGCTTTATTCCAATTTCTTATCATGAAGAAATGAAATATTGCCCAGTAATAGAAAGGCATTTGAAGCTTTGTGAGTTTGAAGATAACAGCACTAACTGTGAACTCCGTGAATTGGAAGGAAAGGTCAGCAAGTCACCTACTGTGTACTGTTCACAAAGGCAATTCTTCTATCCAATGAACCAGGTTGTTTATAATTTGAAGACTCAGATTTTCTAAGACTTGATTTTGTTCTTTTGTTACTTAATTAGATAAGGTTACTATTGATTTACTTTTCAGAGTAGAAATTTCTCAAAGATCTCCTAACTTTAGAGTGTAAACTTGTAAACATCTTGTACTCTAATTTCAAATCTATGCTGTCATTTCAGGTTACAACTGCGAACTCCAAGATGAGTGATGAACTTTCCAAATCAGCTTGTGGAAACATTGTCACTAATGAAAAACATTTAAGTAAAATTAGGGTTAAAAAATGAGCCAGAAGATAATGAAAACAAACCCCAAAAGTCTAAAAATGTAGCAGTAAGAGAAAGGAAGATATGATTCTAACAACAAACAGTTTTGGAAAAGAGAGCACTATTTATCCATTCCTGTAAAAATAAAGAAAAAGGAGGTTTGACCTTCTCACTTACATCTATTCTTTAAGATATTTATTTTGATTGTTGAATAAGGTATTATTCATAATCTTTATATTGGAAATGCCAGGTTCAAAAAGTATGGTGATTACAGAGTTGCCTGTGCGACTGCTCAATTCAATGGACACTAAAATCACAGCCTCTGATTACGCCTAGTGAGAAACAGGTAAATTGCTAGTGACATTATGTCTATGCTCATGGGAAGAAAATCCCCTTAACAATGACCTCATGCTTTTATGTTGCTGGGGTTTATGTTTCAGTCCTGTTCAGTATTAAAAAATAGGAACATAATTACTTGGCCGTGCTGTCTCTATCCATGTGACTATATTCATCTGCCACAGACAAAAACAGAGGACATAAATCTAGACATAGTTTGTACCACAAAGGGGCTGAGGGAAAGAGTAGGACAGTCCTGTAAGAGTAAATTCCTGAGCCCTTAGAGTATTATTGAAATAACCATGTGCAGCAAGACCTTACATTTAGAAGTGAGTTTTGGGTGCCAGATTAACACCTGTGTTTATGCATTTACCTGTAGTATAAAGGTATTGTGAGCCATAAGTCACAGAAGCGCAGGAGAACCTGTCTCCATCGGGTTCTAAGTAAACATTCCAAACCTCTAACTTAATCGTGCAAACTTCAAAAAAGGTATATTTCACCCTTGAGTGAGTGCACTTTTCTAAACAGAATTTAGGTTAATTTGGCTATTAAAAAAAACCTTGTTGTATATCCACATCTTTTTAATTTATGGTTATGTGCAAACCAGATGGGAACATGAAACCTGGTTTGTTAAATAACTTGCACAAAACGTTATGCCAGGAGCCGCATAAAAGTTGGCAGCTATGATGAAGTTTTTATTAGCATGACTGTGGGAATTTTCAGAAGTGACAGAGATAAAAAGTGTAGATGATTAATACATATAAATGCTTAAATAAGCAAGATTTTGAAAAAATAAAAATGATTTTCCAGTTACAAAGTACTGCTAAAATGTTTCAAACAGAGAACCAAGATTTCTAGTTACTTTCAAAATCTTCACTTAGATTATAACAAAACTAGTTTTCCAAATAGATGAACTGGAAGAATTAACTTGTTAAGAAGTTAATGAACTTTAGGATAAGGAAAATTTTCTGGTATAGCACTGCTGATAGTTAAAATAATATACATAGTTATATGATGACAGAATCTCCTGTTCAGAGTCCAATCCTTTTAAACCTATTAGACAGATTTAGATCAGATGAGCCAGAAGTACTTCTTAGTTAAGTGCTTCCTAGGTCCAGCAATGTTCCCATAATGGGGTGAGATATGTGGACACATCAGGACCTGCCTTCCACAAAAGGAAACCTGTTTTTTACACAGACTCAGAGCTATGCTCTGCTCTAAACGTACCTGATTTTGGCAACTGGAGACAAAAATCAGGGGTCACATTGGTATGTGACTAATAGACACATGGTCCAATAGACATATTTAAATGTAGGCCACAGTAACTTAAGCAACTTTAATGCCTAGAACTAGCTTGCAGAGCAATTTCACAAGCTAGAAGGCAGCTTGTCAAGGTTTAGAAACAGAAGATTACTCTGTTTATGTAATCCTCGTGAAGGTCAAATTTTCTCCTCTTACATATGAAATCAAATACCTTACAGAAAATGAAAAAAGGGAAAATAGTAGGACAAACATTAAAACCAAAGTTTTGTTGCCATAGTAATTCATACTTCTCAGGTGTCACTTAGCTCCACCCCAGTCTTCATTTTTTAGATACCTCTGTAATATAGTGGTCACTGTTCCAATTCAGAAAATAAATTTAGAATGAAATAGAGGACCATCTATGTTCCAGGGAACTTTAGTATCATGTAACTCTTACTAAATGCTGCTCAAGTGAAAACAGAAAAAAAACCGGTGCAGAAATCGCCATGTAATCAAAGTCTGTTAGCAGCATTTATATTCCCAAGATATGGGCAAGACAGACATTGGGGATGAAATCTAGCCTTGCAGTTATAGCACCTAAAGAAACAATTATTCTAAAAACCAATGTCTTAACTCCCATTTTCATCAAAGATGAGAAAAGGATGCCACTGCAGGCCTCCAAAGGAGATCCTACATTTGAAAGTGCAGGTGCCTACATTAGATCATGAGACAGTATTTTTCTAGGTCAGAAAACAGATTTTAACTGAATGGTCATCTATGATTCTGGGTTTGTTTGGTGAAAGAGGACAGAAGAATAAACACATTGAATGTCCCAATAAACACAGACATCTTCACTCTGCTTAAATCAACATGAGCTTCAAAACTTCTGCAACTCTTGATTTGAAGGTCCAAGAGATTTTAAGTTCATTCATTTTTTGTCAATGGAATTTCATTAATGGTCAGATCTGCAACATAGCCCTAAAGTATCAAATAACCTTGCCTTCACATGTCTATTTCTAACGTATGAATGTTACAGAAACCACAAAAGTTACTGCACTGTCTGTATCTCATTTATTAAAACTAAAAAAAGTATAACAGATAAAATGTAAATATCTGAATAAATGCTGAATCAAATTATAAATATGTAGTGGTAAGGGAGGAATGCCTTTATAATGGAAACAGATCACCTTCAGTCACAAGGAGAGAAGACTCCTTACCTGTGCTTATAACCTCTAGAACCAGATTAATTTAGTTACAGGCAGCAAACAAAACCCAAAATGGGTAGTCAATTTCGGATATCACATATTTTTGAGATATCTACACAATATTACAGTTCTGGCCTGCAGATTACTAGGTCTGTTCTGTGCAGGTTCATTCCATCCTTTTCCATGATTTGGCAATTTAGGTTCTGCAGAGGCAAAGTATCAAGCCTTTCAGCTTTAGTTCATATTCTTAGATTTAAAAGTTGGAAGAACAGTCCCTTCTAATTTAAGAAAGGTGCGATTTCTTCCTTGATATCTTGAACAATGTTGCCATTAGATTACAGACCATGAAATACAGTAAAACAGAAACCTCTGCCTTCTTTATAAAAAAGCTTCAACTTGAAAACTGTTTTAATAATGATTTAGAGAGTGGTAGAAGAACTGAGAAGATAACGCTGGCCACCAGCAGCCTGTTGGCTTCCCAGAGCTACAACAGTTCAGTTTCATATACACATTGACTTTATGACCTACCTTACAATACTTATGACAGTTGTGAGTGTGCTAGAATTTATTTATTTTATCATTTAATATAGTTACCTTAATAACAGATGTCTCAACTCTGGATGGAGGACTCTGCACTTGTGCTGCTGCCGCCATGTTGGCAATGGTACTAAGGTGATTCATCTGGCTCATTGCCATTGTGACAGATGCTGGAGGTAGGCTCACAGGAATTAACGGGTGGGGCATCATCATAAAAGGAAGTTCCAATCCTGGTGAAGGAAAAAAAGAAATAATTTTTTTAAAATATTGACTTTTTTTTTCTTTTTTTCTCTCCTGATGGACAATACAGCGATGGGTGACAAGATGGTTCACACTGCAGGACAAAGCACCTGTGTGTCAGTTCTCTTCTGGGATATGAATGGGTAAATCACTAGCAACCATGGAGAGTTTCTAGCCACAAGGAGAGGCTATTAGACATCTTAGTGAGTGTAATGTATGATACCATTGCTGAGCAATGGCTGTTTATTATTTTTTGTAATATCTACTGTAAGGTGCCTTAACAATGCATTATTATGCCACTGATGCACAGGTTGGAAGTTATTTTAAGTATCAATTTTATTGCATATGTATGTATTTTTTCTTTATTGTCTCTGCTTCCCCTGCTTAATATTTTAAAGGAAGTATTCCAGTATTCCCCACATCTTTAGTTTTTCATAGCCTATTTATATAAACATAAAATAAAGACAGGAATTGGATAACTGCTGATGTTAGTGCTGAAAGATGTCAACCCGTACCATTTGGCAGAAGGTGGTTCTGTTGAAGAGGGTTGAGAGGATGGCTAACTGGAACACTATGTTGTCCAGGCAAGTTGGGGTGGTTAACAGAGGCCTGTGATCCTTGGGTGGGGGGAGACTGAAGTTTTTCTTTATCCCAAGAACCATCACTGCTGCCTGCGGGGAATGAATATGTATTATTTGGATGAAGGAAGACTCCAAATTTTCAGTGTCTGAATTTGCAAGCAAGGCCAGCAATCTAACCTGTTTTGCAAGTGGCAATTTTTTAATTTTTTTTTTTAATATGTAGTTTGAGGGAATTACTTTGTTTTTTCCACCCTCTGAAACAGATATGTAAGGATAAGTTCTTAAGGCTAAGAGTTAAAACACAAATCTAAAGTTTGTGTCTGAAGTATGCTTTGCATATATTTTTGTAAATCTGAGCAAGTAAAACTACATATGGCATTTGTTTTATAAGTGAGAGAATATTTTTGCCTGCAAAATGTCTAAAAAAAAGAATACTGCCTGTTATGTCAACTAAAAATTAAACTACTTGCATTTGTGAATAAATAAACATTATAGGTAGTAACTAAAAATTTAATTTATTGAGGGCACCCACATGCCTGTATATATGCTTGGCTGACGATTCTATTTTGCATATTCAATTTTTATTTCATATTATTAATTAAAATGTAAGGTATTATTAATCAATTCCTGCAGTCTTCTGGTAGTGGAATGGACAAACAGCAAGGAAGAATGTGGACAAATAAGTATTGAGACAAGCAATAATTCATACATTTAAGAAATACACTTTTTCACTGTTGCAGACCTTCTCATAAAAAATAGCCACAAAATTAAACAAAAGGAATTAAAGGACAACATTATTAATTTGTACATTTATATATACTAAAAAGTTTTAAATCTTCCACCTGACAACTTATATCATTCACAGTGCATATTTATGTATTATGCCAAGATTGAGTATATGTACATTTACGCATACAAAGTAATCCATACACTCATTCTATGAGTTTATTTACCATATACAATCAATAAAAAAGTTTGAATATATTAATAAATATGTATATATGCATGCATTCTCAGCAGTATTAATATACACATCAGCAATACATGATTACTTCCTTTTTCATATAGGACACAACTTCATCCTCCTGACTTTGAAAGTTTCTATTATTTTCATGGGAATTTCTCTTGATAAGGACTTCAGGTTAACAGCAGTTGAGATCTATTTAATCTATACTGAATTTCTATTTAGCATCAGGGATTACAGTGAAGTGTGTATTTCTGAATGTTTTTCTATATACATGTTGCTACTTAATGAACAATGGGACCTGAAAAACAATGTGCCTAATACCACCTCCTTACTTCAGTAGAAATGGGATTAGAGCTCTAGTCTTAACATTTTTTAACATCGTTTTCACGGGATGACAAAAGCACAAAAGTTGGTAGAATTCCAATTTAATTTCTCTAGATCTATTAAAAACCTGATTGTAAAAGCTGCACAACATAGTTTATAATGAAAAATATGCCATTATTGCCATGATTTTCTTTCCCCAGTTACTTCATGAAGACAGTTAAGGCTCAATATAAATTCTAACTCATTAGCTCAGTACTGTCTCAATCCCAGTGTAAATTGTTCAGAAGTAGGTAATGAAAATTCAGTCCAAACTCTCCCGCAATCAAACAAAGCAATTTTATAAAACAATGAAAAGAATCAATTATATGAGATACTTTTATTATTTTACAAGAAATTGTCACAACCTTTATGCAGTGTACATAGTTGAGTGGTTAATACATTATTTGAATCTCATCACCTCTGATAAGTGAACATGTTTTCTTGAATTTTGAGAACTCAGAGACTCTCAAAAAACCATGAATTTCCTTTCAAACACATATGTAATTGAAGGAGCTAAATCTTATCTGGAAATTTTTTTTTTCCCTTCTAATTTTCTTTTCTCTAATTTTAGGCTTCTTGCCACTGTGGCATATACATTTCACTCATTCTGAATGTTCATCCATTAAAAAAAATATTACCCTGGGAATGAGAGCTAAACACAAAAAGTAGGTTCATCTCACTTAATTCTAGCCAACATGTAGGTCTTGATGCAGATTCGATAAAGGAAGACAGGTACTTCCAAATGGTTATTCATCCCATGTTTAGGACACATGTCCATAAACCAGCAAAGCTTTTTTTTCTAGTACTTAGGGCTTCATTAAAAAGCAACCAACAAAAATCTCAATGTCAAGTCCTGAGCAAGAACAAGCTCATCTTAATTTCTGCATCTGTTAAGAAAAGCTGAAGAGAGAACTTTGTTCTGGACGATCTTGCAGTGGAGCACACACTGCTCTAGTTTCATGCTCAGTGTGGTACTCCTTGTCCTCCTGTGGTTAGTGGGAAGGCAGCAAAGGCCGGCCACGCTGGCCAGTTTAGTGCAAGTGTGATTGCCCTGCGATTCAGATGAAGTCAGTGCTGCCTGGTGATCAGGTAATGCCCAAACGAAATGGAGAGGGAAATACTGCAAGAGACAAATGGAATGAACGGCCCCTGGGCATACCTTCATCTGTACAGTAACCGAGGAAGAAGCTTTTACAAATGGCTTAGACTTTGATGGCCTCAGTAAGATGAATCTGGGCCAGAACATCTTGGGTTTTTTTAGTCACAAACTCTCTCCTTCACTGTACACTGAAGTTTCTTTTCTGGACATTTATGTTTTCTGCTTTATAAAAATCAGAGATAGAAAAGGCTATATTTGTAAAATGTAATTCTGACTTGGAGCAAAATTCTCTAATTTACACGTAAAGTTCTAGTATCCTTAACAAGGTCACTATCTTACAAATCCTCTAAGCTTATTGTTTTGTACTTTCCCATCAAAGCATGATTGCATGTATATATCATATATGTACACAAATATATATATATATTAGTAATTAAATGAATAAGGAAGATCTTTGCATTTTCTAGGGCATGGTGAATTCCTGATAATAAGATATTTTCCCTATGTATTAGGAAGATCTTCTACAGTACAGTTAATGTCATGTTACACACTGATGTTCGATATGGAGATGGAGTTAATTCTGTTGTGACCCTTCCTAACCTGGTCACAGAATTTTGCACAGTCAGTCACAGATTGCCAATTATGGTACTGCTTATGTGGCTCAGAAATTAGAGCTTTTCTAAATCAGTACTCCCTTCTGCCTCAAAATTACAGTGTCTATTGTTTTAGAGTGATATCGAACCCAATAATAAATTGGAAGAGAGAAGACAAGCTTCAGAAAGCGAAGTATTGAGGCTAGTGTTTAGTCAGTGACAGATTCTTTAATACTTGTAGTCTGGCATCGTCTGTCAAGATTTGTTTACAGGGAAAATGATTCATAGACAGAATCCAATCCATAACATTAGAAACCACTTTCAAACTACAGGCTGTTGCACTCCTGAACACTTTAAGTGGACAGCCACAGATACAAATAGTCTTGGCCATTTGCTGTGTTTTTCTTATGTTAGTTAAGCGGAACAATTTTCCTCTTAGAGGAAACAGTCATTTTCATTAACGTCAAAGAGAAATAAGTGTTATTCCTTAGACACTACTCTCCGTCTGCACAACTAAGTGCAAGCTACCAGTTCTGTCACTTTTTACATTTGATTTTGATTTAATGCGTACAGTGGTTTCAGAGAGTATTAAAAATCTGTTGCCTTCTTCCTCTTCACTTGTTGCCCTGCTGGAGGCTTATGTTTTTCCAGTTTCCATCAGTGGTTGTCAAGTCTTTGTAATAGGATTAAAAGCTTGGACACCTGATATCCCTGGGTGCTGCAGTTCACCCTCATAAAAGCTGTTTGCTTTAAATTGAGAGAAAATCAGTTTTTAGTGGCATAATTAATTAAATTATGCAAAGTGTTCCAGATTCAGCATAACACTTTCTGAAGCAGCAATTGGAAGCTCTACATTGCATTCAAACTGCATTTCAATTGATGCTGCACTAGGCTGACCATAGAGTAGCATTTTCAAGGCTTTCAAGCACAAGGGATCCAATTTTGAAATGCAGATGCTTAATGCTGAGTGCTCAAACCCCATACATGTGCACTTGAATAGGCAATTTGGTAGCCAACTAGGTATTTCATGTCCGATAGTGCTGATAGGAGCACTCAAAAATTTGAAATCGAATTTCCAAATGTAAGTACCCATGCTTAAAAACTGGGCTCAGATTGTCTCACATTTACCCATCATGGACAACCTGATGGAACAAAAATAACAATACATTTTCATAATTTAAAAGGCTGACTACAGGATTCAGTGTTTTCCCCATGACTAACATTTCAGCACATATTTTCCATAATGTGAGTTACCTTCTCCCATAATCAGCAGTTACACAACAAACCATTATTTGTACAATGAAGTGGGTCTGTAAAAGCCTGATGCCTGGATTATTTGTATTCATTAGTAGCACAATTAGGTAGCTAAGGATGGTAATAATAAATGAAAACAATTCTGGACTGGAAGGTAATGCAGCCAAGAACAAGAAAATGAAGCAGAAAACGAGACTGTACAAAGCCTTGTAAACAAACTCTGATTCAAACATACCAGAGTCATTTTTGCAATCACATCTCTTATTTGTTTAGTCCTTTTCCTTCCTCATTCTGTGCTCAGTGAAATTCAGTTTGCCTAAATTTAGGTTTCCACAATGCGAGCACAGCAGTTTAGTTCCCCTGCTAGTCAACAGGTACCTAGCCAACAGGGTCTGGAGAACTTTGGACCTCCCTCTATGAGAGACAGACCTATATTTGGTAAGCTGAATTTGAATCTCCTGGGTCCAGGGATGACAGTGACCCATTTCCCAGGATCAACTGCCTAAATGCACACCACCTGAGATGGCCAAAATAATTTGAGACAAGTCTTACAGGGTTGGTGAGTACAATGCAGCACCTGCAGGAGGCCCCATGACTGTCTGGAAATGGAGATCAGGCTGGACACTCAAGGGTATCTAGGATAGTAGCACATTCTTATGTCTAGGTACCTAAATCAAACCTTTCTTAATTATTAGTGGAATTCAGAAATTAAAATTAGATTATCTGCCAGACCCTTAGGTTTTCCCTTTCCTTTCATGTGTAAAAGTTAGATATTTTATGTCATCCCAGAGAACACTTCAAGTCTGTCTTTAGGCAAGTGAATCCTAGCCCTGGCTCAGGAATGGTTTCAGGTACTACTACCTGCATGAGCAATATCACATGGAAAAACCACAAAAGAAAGCCTGAGCTTATACTAAGAACTCAAACCACTACTTTTTTTTTTCTTTTTGTGTGCTCCTGTTCTTCTTTCAGTCCCCTAATCTTGCTGTTATCTTCTGTGTTTGCTGAAACAATTTGTATCTCAGCAACAATTACCAAACAAAGCATCAGTATCAGCTGTGTTGGCTCATTTTTCTGAAGTGGACTATTGACTATCTAGGCTATTTATGTCCACTGGAAAATATGCATAATCAGTGTGCTAAAAGTTGGTAATCTTAGCATCTGACAGTGGAAACCTCTTCATAAAGCTTCCAAAGCTTCGTAAAGCTGTCCAAATCAAATCCTGCTGCTTTAGACTTTAAATTACTGTAAATGTGTGATTCCACACTTGTATAATTCAGTCCCTTGAAATCAGCTGTAGTATTTGCCTGCAATATATGAGTGTTGCAAGACTATATAAGGACAGACATCTATAGATAAAGGCACTTTTGTCAGACCTCTGTGTTACTCCTGTATCATTAAAAGCAAAACCACCATTGCCATATGTAAGCAAGTATCTGTCTCATATTCTTGATACCTAAAAGTATTACTACCTCTTTTGAGATCACAGAGTGATCTGGAGAGCAAGTACAATGACATAGGAAAACAGTAAGTTTCCCAAGACTTCTCTGGAACATTTTGTATCCTTCTTTAGAAGTTTTAATATTCTTTTCCCCTTAAAAAGCCTTGCCTTGTTGTTTTTATGGTTATATAATCATGCTTATGCTCTTAAATAGACCATGAGCAATGTGGCCTGATAATTGAAAGTTTTTATAGTTTTCTCTAACATAAAATGAATAGGTATAGCAGCAAATTCTGGAACAAAAAAAACCCAACCACCAAACAAATAAGGAATACTCTTTGATAAACATTTTCCCAGAAATATATAAAGTAGAAGCCAACAGAACCTTTGAAATCACATATGTTTTTTTCATTTGCAGAAAATAGGTTTTAGCCTCAATCATGTAGACTGCTTCATTCACTGTCTTCATTTTATTGCATAAGTTTTTCTTGACAACTGTGCTTTGCACTGTAAACCAGATTTGTACCCTCTTTACTCACCCTTTCCATATTTATGTTCCAATAAATAAAAACTGTAGCACAAACTGGTAATTTCAAGACATAAGATGGAACTGTACATGAATATCAGACCATGTGCTTAATCATGAATCCGAAAATACTGAATTTATATGAACAAATAACTGAAATATTTTTTTTTACAGTAACAATGCATCCCATGGAATATATGTGTTCTATTTTGTACTAATCCTTCATTATTTCACCAAAAAGATTAACAGAGGAAAAGCTTTTTTAACATTCAATTTAATGAATAATGAAACTGTCCAACATAAGTGAATGAAACCGTTGAACATAAGTGAAAGCTCAGCAACTCAGTTACAGACTGCATGGCATTTACCTAAAAATAGATTTTTCATTTGTTTCCTTTCACAAGTTCTCCTAACTTGTCCTCATTTCATACATAATATACAGTTCATTTTATAATGTTATATGATTCTATAATAGTGGAATTTAGACATGAAAAAGTGAATTTGTAACGTCATCAAGAAAAAAAAATTAGATGCAGTTGCAGGCACTGTATTCAGGAAAAAAGTAACTGGACAACATTTTACTGTCAGGTACACCTGGGCAAATACATTAACTTCAGAACAGAACACTAGAATTACAGCTAGTCCCTTGATGTCGAATTTTTATAATATGAAGACTAATGATCTATCACAAGTCAACCAAAATCAGCAGAAAACTACATTTTATCTCTCAATATAATGAACACTACAGTTTTTTTTAGTAAATACCCCGATTACACTTGTATGTGCTTGTGTATAAAAAAAATCCTATTTAATAGATAATTAATATTACTATATATTCTCATTGTAAGTAATTGTGTATATGGATATTTTCTGTATGCTTAAGGAACAGGAGAGGCAGAATATGCCTGACTGAGAAGGATAGAACTTTATGTTTAGAACATTTTCTGGGAAATACACATTTAAGTTGTTTACCATAAGATCCCCTGTTGCTTCAGTTTATAAAGAAAGAAGTTATCCTCATTCCATTTTTTGCTCCTAATAATCAGTATAATAAGCTTCATCTTAAGTACAGTGGTAACTAAAACAGACAGATCCAGAAAACTGTCTAAGGAGAAAGATGCAGATTTGAGCTTCTGAGTGACAGCACTGTGATTCAAGCCTATGGGCAAGTGCCTAAGCTTTGCTGAAAATATGACTTTGGATGGGAGCTTGTGCTTAACATTGACACTAGTCTGATATAGGCAATTCCTCAGTAGGTGTGGATCGTGATTTCTGATCCTTACTACCTCTAGTCTGAGTTTTACAGTGTCTAATTCTAAATTAGCAGTGCTCAAAACCAAAAAAAGCAAACCAAAGCAGTACACCATAAAAATATGCAGGAAGTTTTCTCCCCCGCCTTTTCTTTATCTTCAGAATTATCTCAAATGAACCAAAGAGTTTTAAAAAATAAGAACTTCATTACTGTCCCTTTAATTCAAAAAAGAAAAATCCTGAAGATTTTCAGGATATTCCTGTCATACAGGATAGCCCAGGATATCCCAGCTGATAGTCCCGTAATACAGTAAACTAACAGAACAGAAAGTAGAAAATCCTCAGTAAATACACTGAAGTACAAAACATATGCTTAGATAAAGTGCACGAAGTGAGAATCCCAAGTTTCTTAATGTCTTCTGTTAATAGAAAGATACATGCCATTAGTCTGACCACACTTTGTCCCACCTGTTTCAGTTGTGTTAACAATACAAAAAAAAAAAGAATTGCAAGATACATTAGACTTGAAGCATTCAAAGTGAAAGTGAGGAGGTCTCAGTCTATTCAGAAAAAGATCCACCAGGGATGAAAATGCAAAGCAGGGAGGTTGACATATTGCAGGTAATCACATTCATTGATGATTTTTAAAAAATATAATAATTGCTGAACTAAAGAGGAATATTTCAATTTCCAGCACAAATGCTGTACAAACTCTCAACAGTACATGGTCTCTAGAAGGTTGCACAGAGAATATTTTCTTAGAAATTATTCTTTAGATTTTTTTACTCATTGATAATTTTAGTCATTTTCTTAGAAAACAAGGCTGACTTGTTAAAAACCAATTCCTATTAATAATCAGATTGATATCCGGTCTTAAGCAAATTTGATAACAAGGTCTCATAGCAATTATGTCCCTATGCTCTCTGGGAAAATAGCCACAAATTGGCTGCATGGAACCCCACCAGCCACAACAAGTTTCAGAGGCTCTCTGGAGGGCAGTGTTTGTTATTCAGGGAAAAAGAGGATTTGTGTTTTCCAGGATCTTGGCTTGATGCGCAGCACGGGGTTGGACACACCCCGCCCCAGGAACGGAGGTTTCCGAATTGATGCAGTGTCTCTTCCACACTAAACTTCCCAAACCATGACACTGCTGCAGGAAAGCCAGAAGGCTGCAAGAGCTCTGAGTCCCGTAAAGCCATCTCCTTTGGGAAGCAGGTGCTAACTCAAAACTTCATAAGGAATTGTCTCACTCTTAGATTATCGGCACAGCTCTGAGTTAGTGCTATCATGGCCATTCTGATGCAGTCTATAATTTTTCGGTCTTATATAGCCTTTTTGTAAATTTGCAGCATGTGACAGGCTCACACCTCAAAGGAATCCAATAATAATAGTTATTACAATAAATATTATTATTACTGTTGTTGTTGGTTTTATTAATATTAAAAATGCCTTTTTTCTAGCTTTTAGATACCCAACTTCACTGCGTTATCTGAACACATATATATATGTATCTGTGTGTACATCTCTACCTTTATGTCATACACACATGTAAATATGTAAATGGTACAAGAAATTGACAGCTAAAAGTTTGCTGGAAAATATCTTCTTTTCATATACTTGGATTTGTATATGGAGCATATATGCCAACCGGCTCAAAATCCAGTATATGCGGCTTAGAAAATAAAATCATACTATGAAACGTGTATCCTTCATTGAGGTTTAACACATATATTATCTTGTCTTCGATGCAGACTAAGAATCATTATTACAGCTCAGCTGTTATACAGTACTTAATTATACGACAGTAACATCATTGTGCACTTAAGCCTTTAGGTTTTTTTCTCTATTTCCATATCCCAAGACAGATGACCGTGCCATTCTGTTACTTAGAGAAGGAAATCTTATCTAAGAGTTCATGGATCCCAAGTCTTGTCTCTGGACTGCTGAAATTGCTCCTGTGTGTGATTTATTGTTTTCTCAGGATGATGATGAAAAAAATGACAACTATTATGACTAGTAGGAGCAGTAGGAGTAATAATATGTGATAGTTAGAGCAGGTGGACAGCAGTCCTGGCCCCAAAGGGCTTACAGTATAAAAATACTGTAAGAAACAGTACATAGACACAGACGACAGACTACAAGGAATTTCACTCAGTAACAAAATTCTATATACATATGCATATATGTTATATTTGCTTCTCACAATGATGCTGTTTATGTAAAAAGGATAATTTTCTCTTTGAAATTTAGTCTACCAATATTGTCCTATTTATTTACACACAGATACCCTACTCCATTCACAACTGCTGCTGTTTTTCTGACTAAAGGCTTACCAAAATGACCAAGGTAAAATCTTAATGCAGAGGCAAGCAAAAGTATTAGATTGGATTAAGAAGGATTAGGGAATAGGAAAGTGATATATCTTAAACAATACATTTCTTAAATAGTTTGTCATGGTGGGAAAGTACTTTCTAATTAATTCTGGTATTTTTGTTTCACTTTTAAAATGGAAAGACATCACTATCTATTTATTTATCTTTATTTCCAAAGAGGTCTGGATGCTGTCACCAACAGCCATCTCTAGTGGCAAAAGTTTTCACCTGCTGTGGAAGAGACAAAAAAGTCAAGCCAGTGTTTGACACAAAAGCATATTATCATTAAATGATAGCATGTCATGATAATTTATTCAATATTGGCTTCAGAGTTGTCTCATTTTTTTCTGTAATAGTTCTAGGACAAGAAAGTTCTACTAAGCTATTATACCAAGTTTTAGTACTCTGAAAACTATACCAAGCCCACATGAATTTATAGTCATTCTCATCATTTGAGTATATCAAACCAATTTGTGCAGAACATTTTAATTGTACTTTAAACAACAAGTCTAACTGTGTCTTAGACAAAATTCCAAGCAAGGGATTTACATCCAGATCCATCTCGCCTAGTAAAAATCAGAGGATGATAGACTCATTCCCTGGTGTGGAGAAGACATAAGCACGTCTTATTCTGGTTCCTATCTCCATCAATCTTTCTTCATAACCAGTATTTCAGCTGGTCAGAGAGGAGGGATAATAGAAAACAGAGGAGACAATTAGTACATACATAAAAAAGTACTTTTCCTTCACTCTGCCTTGATTTAATTAGTAATAATATTCTTCAGGTCAGAATTGTGGGTACAGAGTTGACAAAGATAACTTCTGTTTCCAGGTCTCTTGCTTTCTAGACAAGTTTCCTGACTAGTAGATAATTGATGGCTATTACGTAACAACAAGGTGGGCTAGATGCCTTCTTGATGTGTTCAGTCCTCTGAACCAAATGCATAAAGGTCTTGCTCCGTATTAAGTCTCTCAGACTTAAGTTCTCTCAGGTTTAAGCTCTACAAGCAAGGAGACGTTACTATGCATTATCATTTTACATTGTCCAGTTCAGTGCCTGATACTTATAGATCACCACTCTTCCTAAATTTCTCAAAGCCATATGAAAACACCTTAGCTGGTTGTCTGGATTCCATTATGGTGACCAGACACCTGAAAGTTGCTTGAAATTGTTCTACCATACTGGAGCTGGCAGTGCATTTTATTGCGTACAATCCATCATTCCAGAGCACTATTGACTACAGAGAAGTCGACACTGCTAATTCTTAACTACCTCGTGTCAGATGAGAAGGATCTGGATGTAAATCTTTGTCTAATGTTTTCTTTAATGCGCAATGCTAGGCGTGTTGCTGAATGGCTTATTCTGAAAAACTTTTAGCTTCTATCATGAGCATTTTCTTGGTATAACTCAAGGAACAGTGATGCTGTCCCTTCAAGAGCAGGTGAGAATGTTATCTCATGTCCCAATTAAAATATTAAAATATTAAGAATAGGTTTCAAGGCCTGCACCAAAAAGCGTCAAACAAGAAGGAGTCCCAAATATCTTCTAAGGACTGCTGGGACAGTCTGATGTTCAGGGTCTGGTATTCTGGGATTATCACTAATAAAACAGAAATGTCAGGTTATAGTAACCACTATTTCTGTCCACCTTCAGCACAAAGCAATCTCCACTTTGCCCATTACAGCACAGAGAAGCCACAACAGGTTCTTCTAAATTACTGGACTGCAAAACCATGTCATTTTCTTGAATACTAAACTCGTCTGAGAACATTATCATCCATGTCTTTAAGTGCTTCTCAGTGGGGCCTAAGAGATTTCTTCCTCTGTCAAACACAACTGATGTGCATGTGCAAAGAAAAAAAAATCACATATAATGTGTAGTCAAACTTGTTATTACTCTTAATATAAAAAATATTAGTGAACTGATCCTTTGTAATACATGCTGCTTAAGTAAAGAAAAACAACAATGTTAATTTTAAATTTAGGTCCTTTAGGCATAGACCTTGAACTAAAATATTGGACAAGGGCCAGAAGTTTTCCTGATGCTTGAGGAAAAAATATACAAAAACTGTGTCTGCTTTTGCAAATTGTAAAAACTTTTTTATTTTGATTTACGATTTTTGTGTCTTAAAAATGAACATTTATTCAAAGTTTTGGTTGTGCAAACTATATGTCTAGTATATAGTCAATATAGATTTCTGACAAAAATAAATGTAATGACTACCGGTTTATAGTAAAAGCTGCATTTCTCAGTTTTAAATCATCAAGACATAAATATATAGACAAATGATTAACAGGCAACAATTATGCTAGAAATCAAATCCTAGAAATCAAATTTGGCCTAAGGGCCAGAATGGGTGGTTTCCAACCACTACAATTCTGTGAATAACTTAGAGTGGTATTCCTAGAAATGGAATTATAAGTAGCACCACCTGACATTTGGCATACAAATTTGGCATAGAGCTTACATGCCCTACAAGATGTAGAATACATAATTCCACAATTATACTCCATAGCAGGAAAACATCTACAAATCATTTTTAAATATCTTTCCCTTTAAAATATTAAGACTGAAATTCTGTTTCCATTGAAGTCAGTGAGTGTTGACTAAGGCCCAAATTTCATTCCAATTGCTTTGATGTACCAGTCTGAGCACAGCTGAGTACGAAGATACAAGTTCTAATTCAAAGAATGCCAAGGCGTGTTACCTCCAGGGATGTATGAATGCTAAAAATTGGCTAAAAACTTTATTATCTTGTGATTAATCTGTCAAGGGATAAAATGTGTTATTTAAATATGAGAGATAAGATAACAGAGTTTTTGTCCTCCTAAGTGATTCACTAACAATGGAACTTTAAAAATCGAGACTGCCCTTAGTTTCCACAGGGATTTCTGTGCAGCCTTCAGGATTGATACTGTGTTAAAGTATTAGTACAATTTTTCAGGCAGATTACTTTGAACATAATGCTTTGAAAAATTTAAAAAAGAAGAACAGATAGCAAATGTCATTTCTTTCATAGCTACAAAATGCAAACTCCAAGTGTTTTAACCTAATGAATAAATGAGTTTGTCCTTTATGTATAAAATATAGTTTGTGTTTGTTGCACAAGTTTTTTAATAATAGATGAATTTGAGGTTTGCTTCAACATATTCAATAAAGTGTGATTAATTTGGTTTTTCAAAAATGCAAACTAGACATTACTATATTACTCTGCAAAATGCACAGCTTGCAACATTATTGTCTCTGTGGGATCTTAAATTGAATTGTAAAATGTGTCTTATTTCCAGTTTGATTTATGTAAGAAATTTCAGTGGATAATGCCCTTTTTGAAGTTTCAGTGCTTTCTGCAAAGAAAAAATACACAACTAAAAATCATGACATAGCTTATTATAAATCACAGCAAAGTTCTATCCTTACATAATGTTCCACTTAAAAATCGTATACTGATGCCACATACTATGTTCAATTCTGTGAATTAACTTTTTTTTGAAGTTTCATATTATGACAGATTATATAACGCATTTTTGACATGTTCTGTGATTTTATTGCGATATTCTAAGTAATTACCAAATCTCTTTTTCTCTAAAAAAGCTTTCCCGTGCCCTGAGAATTAATCTATGATACCATTTAACTTCGCTTTTTGAAGTAAATATCACTAGATAAAAAGCCAGCTGGTTCTGAATAATGGGATACTTGAATGAATGTATTAGTGTTTGAAAATGAGAGTACAAATCTTTTAAAAAGATTAATTTCCATAAGAAAGATAGCTCACAGATCTACAAAAGAATAAATTCAAAACATAATAAACTGGCAGAAAGAGAGGTAGATTAAAGTAAAGGCAGCAGCACCTTGTTATTGCAGCTGTTGTATAGCAATGATTCTGTATCAATTACAACATTTGGTAGGTATGGGCAGCCTCTTCAAAGGTTTCAGTATAAAGCTTGAGCCTGGAATACACAGTACACCCTACGTAATAACTTGACTGATTAATTTTTTTTCTTAACAGGACATAACTTTTGTTCCTAACAATTGTGTCTTGGGGAAGAGTTACAAAGAGGCTTCTGACTTCAATGTGAAAAGCTAGCATCAGTTTTGGTTTTTATTAAAGATTTGGATATGAATTTATCTTTATCATGAAAGGAGCTTGCCTTTATCACCACACACAAATGCTGACATCAGCATGTAAACTGACTTTTGTTGTCCTATGGACTTTATTTTCAATATCCTGTTTCAAAATATGTTTCCTTGAATGGGTTTAGGATTCTGTTCACACAATTACTTTGGCCAAATATTAATGAAAACGAAGTTTGCTGATGCCACTAAGTACCATGGGTTTGCATATAGCAAATTCTGAGACCCAGGGAATTAAACCGTATTGGGATAAACTTTAAAGTACGTGGGCTCTTTTGTTTATTTGTTAGTTTGGGATGGGATTAATTTAGCTTCCATCAGATCTACATGAAGTGGTATATGTGGAAATCAGACTGATTTTAGTACCTATGTAGTGAAGCTTGCCAAGAAACACTGTATCCTTGAAAGATGTTACAACGCATTATATTAGTAAAGTGAAGGTAATTAACACCTGCCAAATCCAAAAAATAAACTGTGAGACCTTCTTCTATGGCAACAGCCACTTAGTGCTGACAATGCTAGTACCAATATAATTTAGACAACAAAAGTCGGAACTTCCAAACTCATGTTCTTTTCTTGCAAAACTGCTGGAGAGGATGTTTAGCAGGACCATGGTGACCTGTGTGTCTGGACCACACCAGCTGCAAGAGAGCAACAAGTTTCTAAGCAAGTCTACCGGGTGTATGAAACACAATTGCAGACATTTCTGTCTTAGCCAAGTTCAGATTGATTTTTCATCTCATCAGAAACAGATATTCTCTTCTCAATGACAAATTTTCACTCCTTCCTCCGAAGCTTAGAGGCATTAAAACAAATTAAAATATTTGAATAAAAAAAAAAAATATTTGAATACTGTAAGATATGTCTCTCCTGACAGCTGTGCAAGCTGAATCATTGCTGCTGTTGAAACCTAGAACAATGGATAATGGCCTGAGGGCAGACATGAAAGGAAGATATTTTAGATAAGGTTTCAGCTTAAAATTTTACAAAGTTATAACAGTGATTACTGAAGACATAGCCTATACATAAACTGTATTATGTATATTTATGTCCATATTCTTATATATATATATAAAAGACAAGGTCCAACATAATTTTTAAAGCAAAGTTACTTGGAACATTGCAATTTTAAAAACTTTTGTAGTGCAAAAATGACAAAACATTCAGAATAGTACTAAAGCACCTTGTTCTAAACTTCCATTTTGTTCTAGTATTTTTTTTTCAGTTCAATTCAGCAATATTTTCATTTATATCTTGTCTTGTATTATATTTCTAGATTTAGTACCTTATACATATACATTATACCTTTTCCAACATATGTATACTGTCGACATCACTAAAACAAAGCCTTTATAATTCCAGTGCTTTCAAATGAACATATTTCAAGAATCCTTTTGTATTCCATATTTTGCAATTTTGACATATCGCCACAACTGGAACAAAAGCAGATCCCGAAATGTCAACATTTCACATGGAATGGATATTCCTAACATGCAATGTGCTCACAGTGACTATAAACAGAGAGTCGTGCAGACTACAAGTGAACGGCTTATATGAATGCTATTCAAAATACTAGTGGCAGAAAGGCAGTGAAAGCAGAAGTTTAGGATATGGCCACATGATCAAAGACAATAATCAGTAAAAAATTAGAGCTAATAATTAGTCCCTGGCAGTTGAGCCAAAATAAGTTGTTAAATTTTACCTTTGCCAAGAACACACAGCATCGTCAGCAGAACCCCATAAGGAACAAATTATTAAGCCATGATAACTCACAGATTTTCATTCATAAGCCCACCCTTCTTGTAGGGGTTGTTAGAGAAATATTATACTGAAAATGCAAACACATAAGACACTTGCGTGCACTAAAAATGTCAACTAAATTCTCCATGCTTTCTGTACTATGCAGTTGCATTGCAAGGCACAGAAACTCTTTGCTGCCCTGCCAGATAAAGATAATGACAAACTTCAGTGAAAGAAGCACCAAGTCAAAAGACTAGAATTAGATCTGTGCAACAGCTGCGATGACTCATCTCGAAGATCATACTTTTCTCCATTATTTTAATTTGCTAAGTCAAATAAACTGCCAGACTCCCTTGCACATTTTGAGAACATTGCAGACCTCCACACAGGAATGAGCTTTCAGTGATTAAGAATAATTTGAACCAAGTAAATGAAACTAAAAACAAATAAGGGAAGTATTTCAAGATTAAGGCAAATGTCTATTGCAATGCAACTGAAAGGAGTTTATATGTTACAAATAATTCATCTTAGAATTCAGTGACATTTACTATGAAAAGATGTTTCTATTTAGTCTTTGTTAAAACTAGCTACAAAATGTTTACAGCAATTTTCTGAAAGCAACTCCAGATTTTTTTTTAATCATACTACTTCAGGAAAGCTGCTTTTAGTTAAAATATAAAAATCATAGTTACAAGCTTTCTGCAAACATAACTGCCATTCCATTAAGGAAATGGCACAGCAAACAGTAAATAGTGGCCCCAAGGGAAATGTAAGTATTGATTTTATTACTATGTTGGTTGGATTGTATTTGCAATTGTCAACTCTAATTTTAGGCTGTGCATTAAGTATCCTCATAATAGCTCAAGGAAAAGAGCAAATATTAATTAGAACATATTGATAATGTTTTTATAAGTCTTAGATTTAGTGCTTACCAAGCATATATTATGAAAAAATACAAACCTACTTCTTTCCTGTAAACCTAGCTAATAAATGAATAGGCAGAAACTATAATTGCATGGATTATATGATACTTTTGTGCATCAAGACATCTGCTGGATGCAATTACTTAAAATTATACTTAAAATGAAGCGCAAAGATATTTATTATTGCACATGGCTATGTTACAGCAAACAAAGTTGAAGTCATTATTCCAATACAAAATGATCGGTACCTAGATGGACTGTGACTTTGATGCCAACAATTGCTTTTTGACAGTCAGGTTCTTATTTACCATTTAGTCTTTGAGTATAGATGTCTCCTACACACAGAAAGTGCAGAATGGGTAATATTTGCAGGTACTACTAAAGGTAATTCATGACCTTTTTTCCTGCTCTTTAATTAATTTAGAACAGTACTTACATAAAACCAAACTTATACATTATCATTTGTTTCTGATAATATCCACATGTATTTAACTATCAAAAAACCTCATTTCTCACTTTGGTACTGAACTGCAAAAATAAAATGCTAGCAGACAGATACAATTATCTAATAGAAAATAAAGATTTAACGGCTGCTTCTTCAGTTTCACAATCTTCCTCTACAAAATGAAAAGATGGTAAGTATGCAGCACTGGTAATTTCAAACAATGCAAGACTGATTGGACAATTCACAGGAAAAGGATTTCCTACCCTTATGTACTTCACATTTCGGTTTACAGTGTGACTTGCACAAAAAGTGCACTACAAGTGCCAGCTGATGTAGCTGCTGACACATCAGAAAAATCTGCTCTTGATAAATTTCTTGTTTAATGTGTTCAGCTTCGAAAGGTAGCTAAAAATAATTGTTTATGCCATCTACAGTGTTGTCAACTCTTGCAATTCTATCACCAGTCCTGATGTCATTCATACTTCTTAAAAATCTCTGCCTCAAATATGTGAGAATTTCAGCATTTCAGTTTTGAGTAAAGAAAACAAAAAATCCCCCTGTTCCTGTAATATCCCAAATGGGATGGATGTCCCTGTAGCCATGTGAGTGTCCCCAACTGGGGGGACACCTCCCCAGGCATGTTTAGTCCTGCCAGGAACCTGCTGCTTCTGGGGGTGCAGCTGGATGTTAAGATTTCTCCTATTTTCTAACAAGGGACAGAGGAAAGAAAGTCCTTGCTGAATTTTGCCCTGCCCTTGCCCACACTACCCATACAACGAGGAGCACATACAGGGGCAGATTTGCTCCAAGGAATCATGGAATCATGGCACTGTCAGAGTTGGAAGGGACCTCTAGAGATCATCTAGTCCAACTCCCCTGCTAAAGCAGGAACGCCTACAGCACATCACACAGGACTGCATCCAGGTGGGTCTTGAAGATCTCCAGAGAAGGGGACTCCATGAATCCCCGGGCAGCCTGTTCCAGTGCTCCATCACCCTCCCATATTTGAAGGGAACTTCCCATGTTCCAGCTTGAGCCCGTTACCCCTTGTCCTATCACTGGAAACCACTGAAAAGAGTCTGGCTCCAACATCCTTTAACCCACCCTTTAGATACTTATAAATAAGGTCTCCCCTCAACCTTCGCTTGTCCAGGCTAAAGAGTGCCAGCTCTCTCATCCTTTCCTTATAAGGGAGGTGCTCCAATCCTTTAATCACCTTCATTGCTCTACGCTGGACTCTCTCCAGTAGTTCCCTGTCCCTCTTGAACTGGGGGGTCCAGAACTGGATGCAGTATTCCAGTTGTGGCCTCACCAGTGTAGAGTAGAGAGGAAGAATGACCTCAGTCGACCTACTGTCCACACTCTTTCCTATGCAGCCCAGGAATCCATTGGCCCTCTTTGCAATAAGGGCACACTGCTGGCACATGGAAAGTGTGCTATCCACCAGGACTCCCAGTTCCTTCTCCTCGATAGTGCTTTACAGAAGATCCATCCCTACCCTGTATTGGTGCCTGGGGTTCTTCCTTCCTAGGTGCAGGACCCTACATTTGTCCTTGTTGAAGTTCATTAGTTTTCTCTGGCCTCTCACCCAGGTCATTGATGAATATGTTGAACAGGACTGGACCTAGTATTAACCCCTGAGGGACACCACTGGTCTGAGGTCCACCACATATCTGAGGCCAAAGCCATGAGAAAGCCAAGCTCAGAAGATACCACCAGGACTCCCCCAAAGCACAGCCTCTCATGGAGCTGGGCAAGTGAAAGCTCTCCATACACATCCTCTGTATATTATACAACCTAACAGCCTCTGCAGAAGCCTGCAGGTGAATAAATTGAAGTACGTTATGTTTGGCATGTAGCAATGCACACAGATGTATAAAAGTTCAAGGACCACATTTGTTATGCGTGTATTTATACCTTCCTTCCTCCCAGGGGACATCAAGATCTTAATCAAAAGTCTAACTAACACTTAGGTGGCGCAGAGCGGATTGTTCGTGAGTCACTTGATAAAAGTAAATTTCACTATTCATACTGGTTACTAAAATTTGTGTCTATTCATTTACTCAACTGTTGTTTATATTGTGCAGCTCTATCTTTGCAACCAAACACTTAAAGTAAACATAAAAATAAAGAAATAAAATATTAAACCTAAATTACACGATTTAATTTATGAGCATGTACATTTTTCCAACAGAGTACAGAAGGTCTTCAGCAATGTGAGTACAGAATGTCTATAAGAAATGTAAAATGCAGACTTCTTAATTCTGTCAACCTGAGCGCAATGAGCCCTGGTTAAACTGCACAGGATTTTACATTTTAAGTAAATACAATATTCTTTTTTTGGAATATACCTATAAATCAATATCCATACATCCTAAACTGACACTGGCACATGGCTGAAATGGTTTATTTCAATATTATTTCAATACTGATTTTTAAAATAATACAGCTGTGTAAATGATGACATTACATGATCATTTGAAATCCTTTCTAAAGAAACTTTGTTTCTGTTATTATTGTCTAACAAGACCACCACATTGCATCATTTAACAGGCGTGAGAAGGCACATAACAGAAATAAAAAACCTATCTCTTTAACTGCAAATCTCTTTGTGTATTAAGCAAGTAAAACCATGTAACTTCATGTTTCCTCTGAAGTGTTTAAGCAATAGTAACTGTATACTGTTCCTCAAAGGAAAATTCGCTCTGCCTGTTCCAATTATGCCAGATGTCATTACCAATATTTATTCTTGTTAAAATGTTGAATTATAGTGGGGAAATCTGTAATCTTCTTTTTCTATGCAGAACTGCATAAAATCATTTAATCATTTACTATAAGAAGTAAATAAAGGTAAGTGAATTCCAGTGTTACTTAAATCTAAGAAAAAAACAAACAAGCAAGGAGACCTACATTGTATTTTACTGAAGTAGCATAAACAACGTTATTGACAATGTTAAACAGGGCAAATGCTTTATTTTTAAATAGTCAGAAATAAAAGTGTTTACTCTCAGAGAAGTCTTTATTGTGGTGATGGAGAATGCATTGCCACTAAAAGCTTCAAATCTTTCCCTTGTAGACCCTGCCAAGAGATCAGGGGTGATCTGCTGCTCACGGTCACATAAAGAAATCTACATTCAAGCTCTGCTAATACACCTTTTTCCCAGTACAAGATAGTGCTGATGAGGTTGTTAATTTTATCCCAGGGAAACTGGGATATATTCTTGCAAACAGCTGAGATTAAAGGCATTTGTTAATTTAAGTGAGGAGGTTAAAGCATTCCAAAATACACACTGCTTGACTCATAGGAATTTGGAATGCTTTACACAAATAGCTCTAGTTGGTGACCATTTTCTATAGCTAAACAAGCTGCTTAGAAAAATGGTTCATGCTGAGTCTTAGAACCACTAGTAAATTAAACAACATCAAAAAGGGAGAAAAAAAGTTTACTTCTTGATTAACACAAGATCCTAGAAGGAAGTTGAAAAATAATACAAAACAAAATCTCTGCTGTATGGAGGAAAAAGATTTTGCATGTTATCATATGAAGCTCTAATTGTATTTCAGCACATAAACAGAATACTCTGAACAGAGATTTATGTGAATATGTAGGAGTCAGAAGTGTTTGATACACAAACCTTCTGAAAGCAACTCTGAATTTCGTTTCTGTGAGTCGGTTTTTCATACCACAGATGGCAGCCCAGGAGGGGAAATGAGTTCTACAGATTCACCACCCACCGGTAGGGGAAGGGAGGGAGCAGACACCGAGGCCAGTTTTGACCCTACCCCTTAGAATACCAGACAGAATCGCTTCAAGTCACAATTTCCTTCGTATGCTGCTCCCAGGGCAGCATGCAATTATGTACTGCAACTGGCTTAGGGCAGGCTGGGTCCACAATTAGTCCCTTGACCTTGCTGAGACTAACAGTGTGAGTAAGGTGAGCATGATATATCTCCCTCTCAAAATTCTCAATTATTTAATGCAACTAATGTAACAGTAATTTCCCTGCATCCTTAAAAAAAAAAAAAAAAATTGCTCATGATCATAAAAAGGGACTTGCCTATAAACTCAACTAAAAGGTCAAAATACTTTTAATTCAAAGTTTCCATAGCTTTCTCTATAAAATGAGCATGAATATAGATTGTCTCTTTATTTCTACTTTCCCTTAAAAAGCATAGGATTTTCTTCTACTTTCTGTAATAGGTTTATTAGTTATAGCTCTATTACAACAATACTCAAGGAGGTTCCATTCATATCATAGACAATTATCTGTGATAAAGCTCATGGCAGACACTGTAGATGGAATAAATGCTGACATGGGTACATTAATGCACATGCCACTCACATTGTGTCAGGTACAGCTACCCCTTAGGTTTGAAGATACAAATACTCCTTTCAGCACTTTGGCATATCTCAAGTAATTAGAAGCCATCTGCTGAAATCTTCTACGTTCAAGCTCAAACAGCCATCTTGAAATGGTTGGGGCTTTATGTCATGCTGGAGGGCATACCTTTCCCTCCATGCTCAAGCTGAAAGAGGCCTCAGACGGTGAGTAAGAATGAGATCATGCAGAGAAAAAAACACTGCCAGGAGTTTGACCTAGGCTGTCCAATTAATTGTCAGTGAGTTAAAACAATGCAAATTCATTGAACAAATAAATACAAATTCAAACTTCTAAATTAAAGATGAAACATGGGTCAGTTTAAGCCTCAATCATGAATTAAATAAGCCATAATAGCCAATTAAAATAGAATATCAGGAACAAGTGAGGCAAGGAAAGACAGCTCAGTTAACCACAGAGCGAGCAGAATGTGTTTCTACCCATCTTGTAGCCAAGATGCAACATACACCTACTGCATACTACTAATGGGAACAGAAGCTAGTATCCATGGTTGCAGAGGAAAACTTTCCACGTTGACATTAAAATACCATTGCAAAGCAAAACTCCATGAAAAGTCACTCTTCAGTTCTTCCACATAAGTGAGATCCACATAAGTGGGGTGGGAACCTTTCTGTATCACCTGTCTTCCACAAGTAGTAGAAAAAACTGATTGCTACTCACTATCTAAAAGGCCACTTTAAGAGACAGACATAAACATAAGAAATAAACATGTCACAGTAATATGCGTTGAATGATTAAAAGCACTGAGAGGTAAAACTGTTTTGACCATGTGATCAGTTCAGTGATTTCTTCTGTAAACTATATACAATATGATAAAGAGAGGGAGTTATTTTGATAGGAGCATACAATAAATTGTAAATGGAGAAAATCCCCAATCATAAAGTTGAAGAACATTTTTGAGTGCACAATATTAATGGAGATCAAAAAGGCAGCTAACCCATGTGTAATACATGAGTAGTGAGAAGTAACCTCCAGAACTTCCATGTAAATCAGTTAGTTATATAGCACACTGGGTCAAGGTTTAGTGAAACAACTTCTCAAAACCATAAAAATCACTTATTGGAACAGCTGACTCTACAGCATGTATGATGAGAAGATGCTCTTTGGTAATCCTAAGTAATTCAAGATGTTGCTTTGGCCAGTGACTATAGTTGGCTAATCAAGAGCAATCACAACAAAATAAATTAGAGAGCTCTCATACGACAGGTGTCATAGGGGGGCCCTAATAAACCACATCATAAAGTCTCTGAACTTACTTCATTTCAAAGGACAAAAGTGAGTCGTGCCAGTCTCATAAAGCCTAAATCCCTTTCTACACCATCTCTGCTTCTCTGAGCTGAACACAGAGAAGTGGAGTCAATGCACTGCCTGGTTCATGTATGATATGGAGAACAGAGATGCTTCAGTAGTTGATCTCCTGAAGATTTTGGTATATCGCAAATATCAAAGTATGGATTATTTAGTTTAATGAAAAATGAAAATATTGAAGATTACACCAGCTATTTTTTACTTAGGATGAAATAAATTCATCACTTATATGAAAGGACAATATGGTATAATTACTCTTTCAGCAATCCACATGATTTTGCTCATTTAATATGATTTTGCTCAGAAATACAGTATATTATAACAATAATTTGGGGGATTTTGCAAAAAACTACTGGGTGAAATCCACTTCTTAAAAGAGTTTATGATTGCAAAGGACTGCCTAGTTACCAAAATTGAATACAATTATCTAGAAGTCCTTAGACCATGAATCTTTGTGCTGATATCCTTGAGTAGAAATCCTGCAGGCACACTACTCTCCACCTGTTCAAGATAAATTTCTTAACTATACAGATCTCTACAACAGCTGCACTTTCACTTATTCAGATCACTGCAGTCATACTCCAACAGTGTTTTTGGCTGACGTAACAACAAAACCCACCTATCTATTAATCACTTAGTATGTCAAATTGATGCCATATTAAAATACTATTTTGTGAAGCAAGTAATATATCTATCTTTTCTGCACAGAATGATTAATCACACATTAAAAGTAGTTTCTCTGGGTAGTGCAAATTTGCCACTCATGACCACAAAAATACCTGGCTAAGCCCTGGATGAATCTCCTCCAGCTCTCCCTGCCTCTGTCCATACTGCAACATGGCTTCCCACATTAAAAAAAGGTCTAGCAGAACCTCTTACAAAGTGAGAAACCTAAATACGCTCAGAGAAGACAGAGGTGTTAAACCCTTTTCATAACTCCTCCTATCCACTGGACCCAACACCAGAAGCCACAGAATTCAAGCTCACTAGCTGGAGAACATAAAAGCCAGGAAGTCCCAGGAGAAAACCTTTCAAAAGGCAAATGGTATCCATTGTTAGGAAGTATTTCTCAAAGTCCCGAAAAAAAGCACAAACACACTCAGTGACTCTGGAGTTTGGTCACTAGCTTCAACCACAATAAAGGAAAAACTAAAGATCTACTAAAATTGCCTTAACTATGAAGTTCTGTAATTAAAAGTGAAATCAAATAGTGAAACGAGGAGCAGATGTTGGTTTTATTTCTGTATGTTGACTTTATTAAGGAAACATTTCCCCATTCCCCTCCCCCAAGACATCCTTTTCTTTCATTTATTTGCTATGTTTCCTATTATTTTCTTTTCCCACTAAACAACCATAACCTTCATCAGTACAATGAAGTCATTTATGTCTAAATTCTTGTTGCACTTAGGATTTCTCTTTATGTGCTTTGTAACTGTTGTAGTTGATTTATAACTTTTATGTCTCAGATGTAAAATGGAAGTAGGATACAACCTTTTTTACTCTACTCTGATTAACACCTGTAAGAACACAAGAGATATAAAAAACAATCTATTTTTTTTCACAAAAGAACTCCTTCTCTAATTACTTTGTTTTAGAAAGCTACTGAAGATCTCCCCTGATACGAATTAAACCAGCACCCAGTGTGTGCTTTATTATCTCTTCAACAAAATGATTTATTGTTTATAGTCTGAAAGCAAAAGAGGAGGAAAATTACATTTTCTGTACAAGTAGCAGTAGCCCTATCGCTTGCTCTATAGTATTCTTTGAAGATTACAATGACCAATATTGTAATGATACCAGAAATAGTTAACTCTAACAAAGCTGCTTACACAAAAGCGGTGACAACTGACATCGTTGTAGCTCATGATGATTTAACCTTAGATGTTAATTCTTATGGTTCTTACCTCAGCACAACCAGCTATAATGTTCAAATTTCAATTTATCTCATACCTCAGAGGCTGGACATAGCTAATTTATTTTTTTTTAATTTTTTAAGGTTTCCAATGAAGAAAGTTTAATTGAGAAGGAACAGGCAAAAAATGCAAGAAAAAAATGTCAAGAAGAGAAAGCTGCAAATTCTTTTTGCATGTGATTAAGCTATAAATAATAAACTAATTTTGAGATGATTTATTTTGTATATCAGTGAGAATTTAATGCTTTGTTTTTATACATTGATTTAAAAGGCAAGACTATTAGTGCTTACAGAAGTGTGGTAAAAAGGCAAAGAAATTTCTATTAAGTTGCATGCCTAAAACCAAATGTACAAGATGCATATATATGCATGTGCATGGCAGATAAAAACTTGGAAATTCAAGATGCCATGGTGAAAACCAGACAGATTATAACAGTGATCATGCTGCAAGTGAAGGAAGTAGTTTATCTCCCAAACTCATGGCACCTTTGTAGCACCACAAACCCCTTCAACATAGAGTAAAAAAGTACAGTTTCCTCCAGCAGTGAAGCCAGCAGAATATGCTGAATGGGAAAGCCAGGTACAGCTCTTTCCCAAAATTTTTCAGCAGTTCAAGGAAGCTGGATGAAAATCAGTATTAGCAGAACACAACTGCAACACATCCAGGAAGTTCCAGAAGGACATTTCTGTGAAGTTGGCTGGGCTACCTCTTCCTCGGAACTATTTAAGAACTGGGATTTCTTTTGATTTGGATGAGATAAATGGAAAACTTCTGATACTTCATGATAAGAGAATCAAAGAAGGGAAATGCATCACATTGTTAACAGAGATGTTGTCTGTTGGTACAAACTTGGGATGATCTGCATCATGATCAGTCATGAGTATTGCTAGAAAAATCTTTTATGTCAGGTCATTACCATCATGAATTATCTTTTTTCTCATTATAAATTGGTTCTATTTAGATAAGACTGAGAACAATGACTAAAATAACTTCAAAACAGATGAGACATCACACAATCATATAATTATCTAAAAATTGATTATTGGTTGCGCCAGTCTCATCATTAATTCTGGACATTACAGAAAGGAAAATCTTTTAAAGTAGCATTTATATATGCATATATTAAGGCAAGCAAGAAATTTTGAAATATTAGCTCTGTTTTGGAAAACATCCCTTTTTACTGTCTTGTTAGTGATACTGTTGTTCCCTGAGAAAGGGAAACTGTGTTGCACAGGCAACTGTGAGCACCAGAGATCTATTCAGTTGCCTGCATAGAGGAATCTGCTGTCATTTCAGGTGCCCTGTGATATCTGATGTATCCCCACGGGGCTTGCAAATAATTTAACAGAGCACCTAGCTGCATATGATCTCTGCCACTCAGGAGTGGAAGCCAGAAGCCAAGTGGGATGCCTGAGGGCATCCCAAACGGTACAAGGTACCTGTACTGACTCAAGTTCCTGATGTCTTTCTTGCTGGAAGCACATTCATAACAGTGAATTGTCAGATAGAAGAAATCTGCTTAGCAATCTGCATAATGCTCACACAAAAAGCCTGAGTGGAAAACCACTTCCCTCTTGCAGTCTTTAGAGAAACTTCATAGCATTGTCCAGAAAAGTGTGATTTATACCCTGTAATCTTAAACTAATAAAAGATCATACTTTAGTCTATGAGTGCTTGCTCATTCAACTTTACGCATAATTTAGGATTTTTAAATACATATAATCTAGAATCAAGTTTCTACTTTAAGAACTTCTTTCTTTTTAGTAAAGCCGGTTAGAGTTAAAAAAAATTATATACTTTGAAATGTGAGAAACTGGAGTATACTCAAGTATAATTTTAACAATGTTATGTCCTATAATGAGTTGACCTTCTATTCTGCTTAACCCCTTTTTTCATCAAAGCCACCTACACCCACTTTGCCTTCTGTTTCTCTCATCTGCAATTATTTATGTTTTCTTCATGCTGCTCTATCCGCCATGGGAGCAAAATTGTATTTGGTGAAATATAGAGCTAATTATACCATGAACCCAACAACAAAAAGACAGAGCAGATGTTACTTCAGACGTGCTAACAGTCCCTATGCTTAATGCACACATAGTGAAGGACTGAACACAGCATTTGAAAAAAAATGTGGTGGGCTTAAACATGTGGAAAGAAATTAGCACAGAACTCAAACAGAATGACATACTTAATAGGCTCTAAAACATTTACTCAGTGATCATATTCAGCATCAATTTTAATGTAATTCAATACATATGTGAGGCTATATGTGGGGTCAAATATAGTGTATTAGGTAATTGTGCTCAGTTTCTTCTGATCTCAGTACCCAGTTTCTTCAGCATCCCTTCTGCCTGTCCATCAGCACTACAGTTCTAGGATGAAATTTGTCCATCTCTTAATCTACCTGAACAGTTCCCAAAACACAGGAACTATATCTAAGAATAACTGTATAGGCCAAAACTATTTTTAAAAGTGCTTTGTAGTATTTCCTTTCCCAAATCAATGTGAGCAAGGAAGAGCTAGAAAACAGACCTTCATAATGGAGAAATATCAGACACTACTTAAAAATACAATTTGCTCTATTGTGCAATTAGCTTGTTGTGGTTGTTTCAAAGGTAGGAAGAACCCTATGGGTCACTCTACACCAGTCCTCAATCCCACCCACGAGATTGTTGCATTTAATAGTACAGGTGTAGCTTCAAAATGCAACTATAGGAAGAACTGACTCAAACATAGGACTTTTAATACTCATAAGTGCCAATCAACACACCAAACTCATATCTAAAATAACTGGGAGACACTTTGGTGTTTATTATGAAGGATTTATCAGGTTTAGAGTGGGACCTCCCAGCAGCCTACAGAGTAGTCTCTGCAAGTAGGGGACTACCAAGAGCATGCTTTCCTGCTCTTTTAGTACCAGACTTCCACCAGACTATTAGTTCTCTTTCTCTACCTTATGCCAGCTATTTCAAAACTAAAAATGAACCTACAGATCATGGAACCGAACAGAAAACTGCAAAATTTCCCATTCCTCTATTGCCTACCTTTACCGCTTCCCTGAGTAGAACACAAGTTGGAAGTGATTTAGGAAAACTTGTGGGCTTTCATGTCAGGTATAACTCCTGTAATTCCCGCTATTTTGTATACACTAATGCAATATAAATTTGCTATGTCCACTCTCACCCCACTGAAAAGGAGTCTAGTGACTCCTCTGAGTCGCTAAACTGTTCTATAATAAAATAAACTTCACTCAGTAAATACATGGTGCTTTATAGCAAGATACAGAGATAGTTCATCATCAGTCAAGCTTCAATAGAAAAACTGAGACCATTAAAACAGAATTCAGCAAACACAAATTTGAATTATTAGCTGCAAGAGCACTAATTACATTATCATGATAAATCACTTTTCACAGATGTGCAGTACGGAATCTAGAAGGGCACTTTCCAGTTCACTAAAATGCATATTATTACCACACAACTAGTTCAACTCCACTACAGAAGAGTGAAAAAAAAAGATTTAAAAGGTGTGATCTTAAAATCGACTTTGAAGGAATAGATGCCTGAATAAAGGTATCTGCCTGATTATAAATCTTGACAGAAATAACTCTAGTAAGAGATATCTATGATAATACAGAATTTCAAATAACTGGTTAAAAACTTGCATAACCAGGCTAATCGCAGAACTCTAGAAAGGAACATGTCTTTAACAGCAATCATCACAGTATGAAATCAACTCTGAGCTTATTATATTTGGCTGAATAATCTAAAAATTGGAGAATTAAAAATAATTATTGATAAAAGATAAGACATAAAACCTCCCTAGCTGTTTGAATCTAAGAATATCAGAGGATGGAATGAATGTTGAATTTATGTTCTGGAAAATTGGTCCCAAGTTGGTTTTACACTTCATCAGAAAGCACTTTTGTCTTGTATGCAAACAGTTAATGAAGCATACCAAAACTGCAACTTTTTTGCTAGTGCTGGTATGGTAAGACTCACAGCATATTCCATAGCTTGCAGAATATTTAAGAAACATTATAGATTTTTCATTTATTCTCCTTTCCTAATAATGCAGAATCCTATAATTTTAAATAAGATTCCTTCTTGCATTTTAAAGTATTATTATATATAGCTAGCAGTTGCAGATACAGTATAGCCTTTCACATCTAAAGCATTCCCTTTTGCTCCTTTTACAGCGAATTTTCAAGAAAAGATGACACCACATGAGTAACTGGTGCCCTAAATGTAGAGATTCTTAACTACCTCTCATACTGAATACATTACTGGTTTTAAAATTTTATAGTTAAACTTTTCTCTGTATTTTTTGTAAATTTTATTTCAGCTATTCTCATAGGTGAAAATAAGAAACAAATATTCCAAATGGATACTAGTTGTACTATCATATCTTTTCTAGAGAAAATGGGTAGGACAGCTTCTTTTATACCAAAACTGAAATAAATATATAGAACAGGAAAGACTTTACTTCCTTTCACACTGTAGTTTTATGACTTCTGCATCAAGAACTTGTCTGCAGAATTATATCTGAGTATGGCAACCAGCTCCATTATCTCAACCATACACACTGTCATGATTAACTTTGGGAAATTAGTGGGGCTTACACAGCTGAACAAATGATTGGCAAACTTCAGTCAATCACCACATCAAAAAGAAAGTCTCAACTGCAACGACAAACTGCATTAATGCTCTGCAGGAGGGGAACAAGCTGCCTAAAAATGGTATAATGCAGGAACAGAATATATTTATTTACTCAAGAATCACAAAAGCCGTTTTATCTGTGGAATCCAGCCTTTTACCACTTGTCTTGTAAAGAAGCTCCTATCAGCAGACCAACATAGTAAAAGCTACTAATGCAGATTATGTTGAAAGCTCAGACTTCAGAAAATGTCTTCTGTCATACATCCTCATTAATTAAGCCTATCAATTAAGGGCACAAAGCACAAATTTTAGTGACCCTTGCTAAAAATCAAAAATAAAAATTATTTGCCATTAAAGTCCTACAGGAAGATGAGTCTACCAAGTTCCAGATCAAGGGGGACATTTCAAGAAATACTGTCAGCAAACCCATCCAAATTCTTGGATAACATAATAGATGTTTTTGATACTCTAGTTACAGTTCAGACTGTGAAGGTTCATAACATTTCAATTAAAAACAGTCAGATGAGGTTGTAATGTGTGTTCATAGGCTTGGGTGCCACTAAAGTAGATTTGAGTTTAAATACAGAATACTTCATGTTTCCACAATATAAGATAGCTGACACATAGCCTTTTCATTTCTATTTTTTAAAATTATTTATCACACCATAATATGCTGATATTAAAAGTCCTTTTAAGCTTTTGCTAAACTTGCTCATCTTTTTACTATGCGCTAACACTATTTCATTTTGAGCAACACTTGTACATTCATCAGAGAGTCTGCAAAGGTGCCCAGCACAGAAGGGTAACATCTTCCACCCTAAAGAAGTGTTTGGTAACGTGTCATCTTACAGCAAGCTACTTCTTGCATAGGCAACTGCATTCATATTCAAATTTGGATAGCAAACTTGTTGGACCACATTAGCTAAGAAAGCTGGGCTTAATTAATGTTTTAATACTAATCTTTCAAGAAAGCCCAGCTGCAGAAAAAAACAGAAGTGGTGATTCAGGAGACACCACTCCCTCCCTCTGAGTCCATCCTGAGGAACTGCTTCAGCATGGTGCGAAGGGACATCATGCTGCTGGTGGTGCTGTCTTTCAGATGAGATGTAAAACTGAGTTCTGACAAGTTACAGTCATTAAATATCCCATGGCACTTTTCACAGGAGTACATGTGTTAACCCATATGTCCTGGCTATATTCCAAATGCATAATTGCATTCTGCCTACCTAAATTCCCTACGCAGTTTCAGTAGCATGCAGTACTTTTTATTCTTCTCTCTTCTCTCCAACATTGCTCTTTAGCATTTATGCTCTGGTACAAGAAAAGGCACAGATATACCACAATCTCTATCTTTTAACTGGCTGACATAAAAGAACTGAAGGCAATTCAGATCTACAATGCAACACACAGGAAAGGTGCCCATGATTCAAGACCAAAAAAAAAAAAAAAAAAAAAGCGTGGAGCCACCTAAGTTAGGCAGTACAGAAATATCAAGGACAAGAAAATCTCAGAACTGTTATCTTTCTCAGCTTGGGTCTTAAGTACCCAGCAGTTTTGAAATGTACCTCTGTTCCTCTAGGTTGTGCAGTCCCAGACCTTTGTAGACTTCTAAAGGGATTAGCAGCCTTTTTAAGATTGTACTCTGGGACTTAGATACTTAAATTACCCTTAAACTCCCCATAAATTCCACTCCTGAAGACAGGCATCTACTCTGTTAAGTTAAAAAAGGAGTCATTTCAAGGTCTATTTCTACATTTTACTTTTTAAATAGAGTTTGTAAAACCATTGATAAAACACAGAAAGAGACTCTAGATGAGAACCCTGGAGTATTGCCTGAGCATCCTAATTATTGAACCGCACAATAATTCCCTCTTTCTTTTCCAATAAATCTTGCACTCACTTCATCACAGTGGTCCCGATGCAGAAAGAGCAAAAAATACTTAGAGAGAACTCAGACTGGTTTCCACACTGCCAATTAATACGTTTTCACAGGAGATGGGCAAAAGAGGTTTGAGTTACTCATATTGTCTGTATTTCCTTAGCGATGCTCTATTGACTAGATCACTATTTCTGAGCTCCATTTACCCAATTTGGTGAAATTTAGAGTGGCTCCTTGCTTTATGCCCAATGCCATACATCTGTAAGGGCTTGCTCTGAATTCAGCCTTACAGATCACTGAAAAGAGCATTCCACCTGCTCTTTTGGCATAAAACAGAGATTGTTCTACTCAATGCAAAGTGGGGGCAATCTGGGGAAGATACAGTAATATAATTCCTAATGTCAGGGAGACTTTGCTGATGAAATGGAACTAGTCAGGGCCTTTCAGATTTAAAAAATAAATAAATAAAAATTTAAAAAAAAATATATAAGCTTTCCTTCAGTGTTTTCTGTACTTAACTTTTTATTACAACTTACACTTAAGACCTTTCCAGATACAGGTCTTAAACTGTTCTATCCACATATAGTTTTTCTTCTACAATACTTTCATTGGCCATTTCTCTTACATATATTTGTGGCTTTCTGACAGCTAAAAAAGAAATGATACAGATACCGACTAAATCAATCCTGCTCAATGTTTTTTCCTGGTCCAGGACACACAACTGAGCTATAAAGCATTTGGATCCGGATTCACTTAATTGAAGTATTCACTTTAAGTGACCAGTTTCCTCTGATAACCTGTGTAGTCAAAAAACGGGCAATCAGCTGTACACAGTAATTCACATATTCATTGGTACTAATTGTCCATGGGAGATACGTATGTCTTTTTGAGCCCTGGACAACTGGATTCCAAACTTAAGCTTCTCATTAAGTTAAGTGGGCTAAACATGACTGACCACAAACACTTTTGATTTTCCCTTTTTTTGTGATAATCACCATTATATTCTTATCATAAAAGTAGTACAATCAATGATGTAGGACAATTGAAATGGAGTTTCTGGGTTTTGGTGAAACTATCTATACTGTCATCTGTTGTCTTACTCTGACCATTAACTCTAAATGGTTTTCAGCTGCATACTGATTGAATCAAACATATTTTCTTGTAGCCAAAACTGCTGAAAATAATCATATTATCAGCAGAGTGTCAGAGTCAAGTGAGAGAGATGCCACCTTCACATGAGGTTCAGTTTGACACATCTTTCCTCTTCTGAACCAACCTGCTGCCAGCTTTTCTCACTCTTAAATTCACTGTATCTTGGGGTTTTTTTTAGAGGACATACATTCTGGTCTTAGATTATATTGATAAACTCTCAAATAAACCCCAAAGAAACCCAAAATAAACTCCATATACTTTGTGAGCATGACTGCATGAAATAAAGGTAGATCTGATGGATGCTGGATTAATGTAAATGACATTTTGTAATATATGGCCCCAATTCTCCTTTCACTTATGCTGCTGTAAATCTGGAAAAAAAACCCCTCCATGGATTTTCATAAACTTACTCTGCTCAAAAGCTGATACAGCTGCGAGAGAATCAAATGTTCTTTATTTAAATATTGATTGTGCACTTAGGAAATTAAAATAGTTGTGATGCATATACTGAAAATAAATATAATTTTTTATATATATTAACTTCTGCAAGCTTAGTGAGAATTCCAAGTAACTAACCTGTCTGAAATGAAAACATGAATATTTCTAACAACAGGGTTTTCTACTTGAGAGGATTAGAGGGCAGCAAGTAGCTTGGAAGCCTTTCGGAATATCCTGCATAAAACCAGGTCGTTTTGAATATATATTAAAAAAAACCAAAACCCCCAAAAACCCACAACAACCTGTAATATTGAACAACAGATTGTGCTAAACTTGCAATCCCCTTTCTTCTTTTCCCTCTGACATGCAAACACCTGACACACAAAGGGAGTCACATTCAGAAGGAGATTATGATGCAATGATCTCGTTGTGAATGTTGCATTATGGTTTCAGCATCGCTGTAAGAGCTCCCCTGGCACTTGTGCTTACAGCAATTTGAATTTCTCTGGCAGCTAGGTATGATTTGTGACAGATTTCAGCCTTGCTCTTCATTGAGGGAGTACACTGGCAAGTGCTTGATGTATTTACCATGGAGACTGGAAAGAAGAAAACGTAGAGAGGAACATTTGAGGTAGCCTTTTCCCTTCTTCTTTTTTTTTTTCTTTTTTGGAAAAACTGGTTCTTTTTTTAGCAGTTGTTAAGTTACCCAAACCAGTTGTTTTCAATATCATCATTTTGTGCTTCTTAGGAAAAGTCATCTCACTATGCTGTTCTATTTGAAGGATTATTCCATTCACCATAGAAGTGAAACCCTGTTAATTTAATGACTATTATGAATGCATATATCACTAGCCAAATGGTCCACGTAGAGTGCAAGGAATCTTTCAATTGACTGTACTGTAACTTGTGGCATGAGTGGAGAGAAGTTTTGCCTATGCGTTCTTTGCACATGAATTACATATCTAAACCTCTTTACCTGGTTTGGAAAATCTTAAGCTGACACAAAACCACAATTATCTGTTTATACTAGAAAATACCTTAAAGTTTTCTGAAAAAGTAGGAGCAGCTGGTAGGTTATATGTTTGGCACTGGATCCTCCGAAAGTTTGCTGAGTCAAAGCCTGTACATTTAAGCACAGACTAAGCTGGCCTGCAAAGATTGTTCTCAGTATCTCTTCTGCCATGAAAACATTAACAAGCACCCACATGCAAAGTTCCTCTGAAGTTTTTTTGGTTTGCAGACTAAACGTAACCTTAATTCCTCCCTGATTCCTGTATGTACGTATTGGAGGTAGTCTGCAGGGAATATAGACAGCTCCATAGCAAAGGCTACGCTCTGAGCACAAGCATTCAGGGAACAATGACATCACGCTGACTGGCTTTGGCATGAACTGATGAATGAGAAATTTAATAGGGAGATATTGCACAGCCTACAAAGAGAAAACCCGCGTCTAACAAAGGATTGAGGTTGACTGGGTTTAGGCTAGTAAAGTTTGTACTTTATCCAGTAGAATGAATCCAAGCTTCCATTCACATGTAAAAATAGCCTATCGATTAAAGCATATTTCTTCCTCTTTGGCCCTGTTTTTCAATTATTTTATTTGAGACAATAAGTTTGGCGAGTTCTTTTGTTAACACAGTTCCTGTTATTTTAAAAGCAACAGATTTTATGGCCTGTGGTTATCATCTGATACTTAAAATATGTTCATGAAAGAATGCATAGGAGGTGTCAGGTGCACCCTTGGGAGGTTAAAAATGTCCACATGGTCCCAGGTCTTCTACAAGCATAAGTTTCTGTATGAATGGGTGAGAAATGTCCTTTTTCATTTGCAGGTGTTCTATATTCAAAAAGTACAGCATAATTATGATTTAAGGATTAACCCTCTGATCTGCCAGGCATCCTCAACTCTGGGAGCCAAATATGAGAAATAGATCTTCAAAATAATTTTAAAAATATATATACTAAAACTATTGAGTTTAAATATAAATACAGGATTTTTAGTATGTTTTTGCAACAATGCTAGATTTTTTTTACTTTAATTTGTACTTTATTAACTTCATTTTTAAATATTATATGCACGTAGTCTTTAGAAACTAGTGAAACTGCAGATTTGATTTCTTTGATTTAGAAAATATTACAGTACATGTGGCATATCATGGTTTTGTTATTGATTGCTAATTGAAAAAGTGGAGCTGTAATAGATATTACATACAATTTCAAACAGAAAAGAAAGCCGTATTTTTCCAGTGTTTTATCAGCATCTAACCTTAGAAATACATACATCAATTACATTGTTAAGAAACAATTTTAAAAAAAAGAAAGTTATAAACAAACTCCAATGTCTTTGAATACTAAATGGAATCAAATAGGATATGGGGATTTATTTGACCTACCAACTGATTGTTTCATTTCTAATACCACTGTATCCCCTAAGCAAATACGTCATAGACATAGGCTGTTGACAAACTGTTCAGTGTGAAAACAGTTTAAAAAGAATTAAAGATTACATAAAGAAGTAGAAATAAAATGTTGAAAAGATATAACTAGCGCCTTTTCTAAATTAAGATCACCAGTCTATTTAGAGAGATGGAAGTGAAAAGGATCATTAATATATGAATACGTAACAGTAAGTTTGGCACAACTGTTAGTCCTTCTCACTATACGAGATTGTGAAAATATTCCATGAAACTGAGATACAACATATCAGCACATATCACTTTCTGGAAGAAACAGAATTACTTGTTTTAAAAATATTTATAATCATACAGATGGAAATAATTGAGAACAACAGTTTGTTTAAACCAGAATTTATCACTTAGTGTAGTAGTGGGGAAAAGCTCTCATTACATCAAATATAAGAAACAATTACATGAGATTAAAAACTTCTAATTTCAGATTATAAATCATCACTGACTGGTGAAGACTAGTCAGGAATTATTCATTCACAGAAGAAGATGATTCAATATCTGCCTACTGCCATTTTCTTGAACTTTCCTCTGATGGGTGCTGTGATTGATAGGATACCATGACAAAATCACCGCAAGTCCGCTCCAAAGTGGAAATGCTATGTCACAACAGTACCTGAGCAACTGTCGTAACTGAGGAATGCTTTAAAGTATTTATACTGACATCATAAAAATGCCATTATTATAAAGATACATATTCTTAACATTTTGGTTACAATGCTTGAAATATTTTGATTCTATTACTACTGTACATTATAAAAAATAGTTTTTACTTAAAATTTTATATATAGAAGTACCTTATAACATATTTATCTATTTTATTCATGTATAATAGTCACTAATAGTCACATTAATGTATGTACATTAATGACTAGAAAATGATAAATTCATGCAGAATTTATCAAATACTTAAACCAAAATATGTTAAGATTGAGGGACAGAAAAATATTAAACTAGAAACTATTTCTGTATACAGGGTAATAATTAAGCCAGTGTATTTAAATGTAGTAATTGTAGTCTCTTTCTCTTTCTTTTTCTCTCTTTTTTTTTTAAGCTTTGCAGAGAAAGAACTATTGACTTATTCATTTCAGTTAGCAAGAAAATTCTCAACTTCCTTGGGTGCTTAAGTGCAAGAATATTTTAGACCCCATCTTTGCATATTACTTTATCTTTCAGTGGTAATTAACAGAGTCTTAATCTGGCTAATGTTAATGACCACTGTTCTTTCTTTAAATCCCAGTTAAACCAAGCTTATTAAGGGCCAATTAAAGGAAGTCTTATGTGATCTGAATAACACTAAGATCAATTTTTAACAGCTATAACTCTTTATTTTGGATGATGAGTGTGAAAAAAAAAAAAAACTTTTCTCATTATGGCCTTTGTCTGTTTTAAAATAAACAATCAATGGCTACTGGGAAGGATGGGGAATCTTAAAAAGTCAAAGATATCGCTCAATTTAGTAAATGCATATTTTCTAAAAAGAATTAGCTATGTACTACGATTTTCACTCCTTCCTATAAAAAAGATAATATTTTACTAATTTTCACTTCATTTTTCCTAATATTAGAGCACAAAAATGGAACAACAGTTTGCAATAACTTTCCATGCAGTAACAACATAACCTAAATCTGTATTACCGGAGTACCACGAACAAATTAAAGAAAAACTCATCATTTGAATAGGAAATGTAACATACCTACCTAAATGTGAAAGATTTAATTGGGTTTTTTTGGTTTGGGGACATTCTGGTAGTTTTCTCACTGCTTAACTGAATACAATTTTTGACTCCAGACTTTTGAAAGGCTTGTTGGTTCCACTTATGTCTAAGGTGACCCTTCTACAGACACATTGTTATAAATTACATCCTACTATTTCTTACTCATCTAAGATTTCACTCATTGCTTTACTTCCCCATTACTTCCCTTCCGTCTGGACGGAAGCAGTAATGCAATCTGACTATTGCCTCTAGCTATTAAACAAAATATTACTCTTACCACCACTGTCTGAAGTCCAAACACCCTACAGCTAAGCCCTGCTGCAGCACGTCACTGCAGGACAGGTCCTTTGCGTACTCTGCAGCATACAACAGACCTAACTCCATGGTGACAACTCTTAAATTCTGTGGTAGCAGCTACAAGATCCATGGCAACATTAATTCATTATTGTCTCTAAAATACTTCTCATCCCCTACTTTCCCATTCCGGCACAAACATATTCAGCAATGACTCACTGCAGAGAACATCACTGACGAAAAACTGATGGTTATTTTTAACAATAAATCCTAAATTATTTTTCTCCGTGCTCCCCATATATTTTGGCTATAACAGCCCTCAGCCTCTAAAAGTGTGCTGCAGAAATCACCTTTCTATCCTTATACCAGTGCAGAAGAAAACTTGCATCTGGGCTCTCCAGCCTTCTGTGTCCCACTTGTTCCATTCTTCGTCAGGCTATTGAGCTTGCTTGTGTCGCATTCATTTTTCACTATCTAGTTACAGGCTGAACCTCAACTTCAACTTTTTCTGTCCTTGTTCCTGACTCCATGAGACAATGCAGCTGTATTGCAGCTGTGAGCTTTATTATAAAAACAAAACAAAATCCCTTTCAAAATTGCGAGCGGAATTTTGCAGAAAATGATGTGGCTATAAGAACAGCAGGCTTCGCTCTGCACAACTCATCTGATAAACCCACAGCTGTCAGCACTGGTACTGCAACAGGAAAGTATACTATTTTTCCAAAAATAATAATCAAGGGATGATGAGGGAAGTCAGAGGGGAAAGAGAACACTGCAAAAATTGTATCACGCCACAGCAAAACAGGAAGAGGGCGGTGACATTGTAAAGGAATATTCCAGTACTGAAACAGGGGTTGGCATATCATAGCCAAAAATTCAGTTCTAGATGAGGTCACACCTATAGTACTGTCCCTGAAAAAAATTGGAAAATAGAAGTAAGTTTAATGTCATTCCCCAGTCACACGTATCTGTTAATATGGCTTTTCCATACAAAACCAAAAGACAGACAACCCAGAGTCTTAGACTGTCCTGTGCACATCTCTGTGCAAACCCTGAAGCAACAGCAGTAAGACAGAAGAGCTTGCCAGTCACAAAACAAAAGGAGAAGCATATTTAGAAGTATCCTTAACTGACCAGCACTTTCCCACCCTGATCTTTCTTTCCCCCTTACTCCCCTTTTTTCCTTAGTTCTCCTCCCTCACCACTCCCCACAATTACCACTGTCACTTTTGGATTAGCAGCACTTTGGGATTTCAAGAAAGATCTCTCTTAGTGCTTCTTCCTCCAGTTGAGATTTCAGCTGTACAGCAAGGAGCTTCAGATCCAGATCAGAGAGGGTGAGACTCCAGTTGCTGCACCAGTACAGCAACAGTCCTGTCTGTGCCCAATGACACCTCCAATATGCATGAGGATTTAAGGGTAAGGCCTGCAAATAACTTCAGTTTTACTGTCCCCTAGATTTTATATATATATATAATCATAATCACATATGGAACAGCTCATCTGCTTTCGCAGACGTAACTTAGTTGTGATTATGGAGAGTAGAAAGTTATGCAGACAGGATACTCGGACCTTGCAAACTCGGACCTGATGTGAATACATCTCCTGCAATACTTGCTCCCGCAAGTGAATACATCTCCTGCCCCTCCAATTTTTTTAAAATTGTTTTTCAAATGAAAGATCTGTTAAAAAAACCCCACAGTTTCACAACTAAAGGCTTCAAGGGGCAACTTGAGTGCAAAAAAGGCACCTGGCACTTTTCTGCCATGACCACAGGAGCAGCTTTCAGGACTTCCAGCATGTTCAAGGTGTGGACTGTTTGCATGTCATTGCATGTGGGGACCTGGGCAAGTGAGATGACTCCAGTAAAGACCTGAACTTCACTCCATACATCTCTCATTTTTTAAAAGTCTTTCCAAGATGCTGTCCGGGAGGAACAGTTAAGTGACTTGGGGGCTGGGAGAAGAGACAGAAAGTGAAGGCTCCAGTTTCTTTAAGAGGCCAGAACCAAGACCCCATGGTCTTGAAAAGAACAAGGACCTCCTTCCTCCTAGAAAACAAAATAATCTACAGAACTGTAGCAAACTCTGTATACAGACTTAATTCTCCATCTTCCATGGTATGTGAATATTATCTCAGAAAACGCATGGACTGCATAACATTATTCTCTAACATCTTTGTGACATCTGGCTAGCACTGCTGTACCAATTACTAACAAGTCCAGCCACATTTAAGCTTATTCCTGCAGAGCCACTTCTCTGTAGGATGATCCTCAGCCTCTACTCAATATCAGAACTAAGGTAGGTCCATACTCAGTCCTCACTCAGCTCTGGCTGTCCAGGACAGCTTTGTGCAGAACCAGAACTTAAAACGTGTTGCTAACAGGGACCTTGGTACATCTGCACCTGACTGGGGTCTGTGTCTCATCAACTGGTTAAGCTCCCTGACATCATAAACTGACTATTTTCCAGCCCTTAAAGTAACACAGTATCCATATGGCACTTCACCCCTAAGCGACTAGGCATGATTGGAAGAGTGCTACACAAAATTGCTGGAATCCGTGGCATTGTAAAACATGTTCATGGATAAATAAAAAAATTACCTGCCTTCTCTTTCATATAAAGAAATTACTGCTAAACCTGATCTGCATACAAAAATAGTTGAAAAATCCTGTATATTTGCAAGAAATATACATCTCTTAAACCAAAGTGAATGGGGACTCCGAATATAAACATTATATGGGTTCCAAAAGGATGGAGACTGGTTTCTCAATCATTAAGAAAATGTTGGACCTAATATAATAAAAGTTTAAAAGTTCTGTTTATGAGAAAAGCATCATGCAACCCAAGGAAGAGGAAGAAAGATTTAATACACCTATCCTCGACATCAGGTTCGTGAAATTGCCTTAAAGAGTTGTCTAATGAAGGTTTTTGTTGAGTTCTGCAGAACAGAAAGAAGATATGTTATCATAGTATCACCTGCTTTCACTCCATGGGGTGAAAACTAGATTAGACCTTCAGTCTGTATGTGGGAAAGACATAGTTTTTTCTTTCCAAAAACGCTCCATGCCTTATTGCTCCTGGAACTAGAGAAGTCAGGTTGGATTTTTTTTTCCTAAAGATGCCTCAGGACTGGATGAGCAATTACTACTGCAGCCATGAAGGATTTTTTTCCCTTTTGGATCCTAATGATTTTAAAACATCTTGGAGTTTTAGCTCAGCTGACATGAAAATATGGAAGCAATGCAAAACCTTAGCTATTCCTTCTTAACTTTGGAGGACTGCTAGTAAACGCAACAACAAATGAAACACAGAATTTTGCTGGCAAACTTTTGCATCTGAAAAAGGCACAGAGGTCTCCCTTTGGTAATTTTTGCCTTGCTGTGGGAAGAAAGAAGGAGAGAGACTTATTCAAAGGCTTTGAAAAGAAGAACTGAATTCTAGAACAAACAATCCATCCTCTGGCAGGCCTTGTGTAGCTAGGGAGTCTGGGAAGATTTTCATTGTTTCAGAAGCTTTCCAGTGTTAAGTTAATAAAACTGCAGCCTGCTGCTTAAATCCATTCCTGTGTCTGTCTTCATTCACTTGAGCATCCTAATCAAGTGTCCATTTAAATAGACTGGTAGCATTTTGAGATGCCAGCCACTCACATGAAGATGAAATCTTCCATTGTGTAGTAAAAACAGTTAGTTGCATAGATAAAATATTCATATATAAGAAACAGTGCTGGCTAAAATCCTATCTATGACTCATTTCAAACTTACTATACTTCATAGCAGAAGATGAATTGCAGTGCTCCGCAGAGATAATCAGATACAGAGGGGTGGGGGAAACAAACCACATAAACAAATACTTAATACCTAACTCTTAAGGCCTGATTTTTTGTCATTGAATTCTAAATACTAGCTTTAGAGAAGGAGACATGCTAGAAAATTAATATCATAGGTAATCTATAGACCACTTTTGGCTAATTTAAAGCTCCAATGTGTATTTGTTTTCTGTATAAATTTCTTTCTTATTATTCTCAATAAGATACTCTCAGCACGATAAAAAGAAGGACATTACCAGCAGCGTTTTCAATCATGGGGGCTATATATTCAAGAGCAATCAATAAAAACCACACAGGGCCTGACAAACAACTAGTCAAAGGAATCATTTTTCTCAGATACTTAGCAGTATCCTTTTAAAGTAATTGCTTTTGGTCAATGTTACCCGTTATCATTTGGTCTGCTCTTTTTCCAAAATAGAATGGATGTCATTTCCATTAATATTTCAGCTGTCTATGTAGGTTTTCAAAGTGCATACTCCACAAAAAAAGGAGGATTTTTGTTTCAACTTCAGTCAACTAACAAAGAACTCTAAAATGTTATAGAATAGGCAGTGTCATGTCGTCCGAGCTAAAAGGTAATTTTAAAGAAAATGATTACAGAATGTAGGATATAGTCTGTCCTCCTTTTCGCTCCACACAAAACTATTAAATCCAATAAAGACAAATAGAAACAACAGACTTTGGACCAGTCAATCCAGGCTATAAAATAGTATTAGCAGATAAATATGCTCAAAATACCACTTAAAATAATGACATGAACATTGATTCATTATTATCGCTTGGCTTAGGAAATGTAAAGAAAACCTCACTACTGAAAAACCTTTGTATTGCCTATACCCTGCCGGTGACAGCAGGGTAGTTGTTGCCTTGTGCCAACCGATCATTTAAAGATGTCCACAAGATACTGAAAATACCCGGCATAATCTGTAAGCGTACAGCTGGGATACCAAATTAGATTAAGAGAGGCAAAGAACATATCTTTTCAGTTGTAGTAAGGCCTCAGAAACTGTCTAGTTATGCTTTGTACTAAATGTTCTGGCGTGCTGCCAAGGCGCTTACAAACATTTCTGAGTTCACTTTTCCACAGAACTCTTTTAAAAATCAATTAGTAGTGAAAGTCTTTCAAATGCAAGTGTTTTAAAATGTCAAGCTTATATTTCTTTTTTTTTTCTTTTATTTCTTTTTTTTTTCCCCCTTGTTGTGCATCACTGGCGGTATTTTGAAACCTTTATATTAAATTGATCATATTCTCTAATTAAGCCTGTAAAGAGAACAATACGTGCAGGCAGTTTAAAATGCATAGAACAAAAGGTTCGTTCTTCAGAAAAAATAAATAAATAAATAAGGTTGAGAGAGATGCTGTAATTTTCTTAAACAAGGATGCCCAAGACATTTGTATTGATTTCAGGGTGATAAATGTTTTCATCATTACAAGGCAACTGCAGAAGAAATGAATACTCTATTTAGAAATTCCTGGATTGGGATATTTTAAAAGTATACTGCAGAAGTGTTTTAGAATTTCAATTTTAAGTGCTGCAAAGAACAAACAAATGAAAATGAGGTGACTTTAAATATTAATCAAAATACAGAAGATAAAAAATAAAATTAAGAACACCATCAGCAGGGCTTTCTCATTATCAGGAAAACGTAATTTTTAAGCACTGCAACTTCTCAGTGGACTTTTGTGGCACAATGAAGCATACACCTTGGTCTTACTGTTGCATTACATATATTTTGGATGATATACCTACTATATAACAAAAGAGTTAAAAGTATATTTTGTCCCTATGTCACATAATCTGTTTGCTCTATTTCATTCAGCTAAGTGCCCAAAGGTTTACATAGATAGCAATTGATTGAAATCAGTTCTTTATGTGTAACACATTTATATTAATTGGTTTGTCCTTTCAAGTTGTGTTTATCTCTTCATTTCCATCACAGTTTCAAAGGTCACTCAGTTCCATTTATAAATCCAACATGACAGAGATTAGTAAAGGAAAAAAAGGAACAACTAAATGAATGCATCATCACACAATCACACATCTCACAATTCATTTATCATATTAATAAATAATGCTGTCAAATGCTTACTGCTAAGTTTGTTTGCTATCATCAAAATATTTCTGTCAAGATAACTTAATCAGCCCTGTTTATGCTTGGAGCTAAAAATGAGCTACAAAATATTGAGGATATTAAACATATTAAACATTTGTCCCCTTGATCTAAGACCACAACCTGAAAGTTTTGCATTTGTGGGGGTTTTTAAATTCTACCGTAGTTGTCTAACAATAAAGTTCATCCATTCTACTCCACCTAGGTAAAGTGCTCTCTTCTGATTGCTGAGATGAAGCAGTATTACGAAATCTGAGATGAGAAGATCTAAGACTGAAGTTGCTAACAAACAAGGGTGCTCAAACAATTAGGAACGCTTTGGAGGGAAAAACTGCAGCAACAGAGAAACTCTTTTTTTGTTAAAAATATACATGACATCCCGAAGCTCAAAATGCCTTAACTATTGACAATATTCTGCACAAAACACATAATAATTTGTTATTTTTTAATAATTCTGTTCATACCAATCAAAATGCTTGGGATGTTTTTTTAAAAAGGTTGTTTTTTTAAAAAAGTATTGCATGACGGCCTTTTTACCTCCCATACATTTCCATTGCAGAACTTTTACAAAAATCACCTAAAATGCCTAGAAATATTTATGTAAAGGAAAACCTGGTCAGGCTGTTGCCTTTGCTTCAGCTCCCTGTGTGTTCAAATTCACATCTTCCTCTTTCTGGCCTTTCCCTCCCTGCCACTCTGAAAAAACTCCTAATAAATGACAATATTTGGTGCTTTCGTGACTGTAAGTGAAGTAAAATTAAATTTAAAACTGTAATTCTCCTTTCTGTGAATAGGAATTGCAGTCCTACCATAGTACAGGTAAAGAAATAAAGTGGAAAACATTAAAATGTAATCCAAACCTAAATGATTACAAGTCATAGAAAGTGCTGTTACCTGCGTACTAAAGTGCAATTTTTGAAGCAAGCTTTCTGCACAATCTCCCTAGAGAAAGTTTTTCACAAGAATCTCAATAGCCAAAGAGCCTATGCCCCATTCTGGTATGCAACGTCTGCAGTTTGGGTCTTCAGTTTCAATAATAGCCAGTGGCCGTGGCAGCATCAAGATCTCCATATTCATATGAAAGTTCTTCATTAACTTCATCTTCTTTATCAAAAGGAAAAAGCACTATGGGGCTTTTCTCTTCTCAAGAGACAGTTGTATACAGATTCTGTCACTGATAGGCACATCAGAGAGCAAGAAAGAGTCAAAATGAACAGGGAAAAACTCACATTTTGTAGCAGTGAAGAGATCAAAAGAGGTTACTTCTCCCTTCTGCTGTCCCAGGCATCTTCCTGGACAGCTGGTCCCCCTGACTTGAAATACCTGCCTCCTTCGCAACAGCCTACAAAATCTCATGCTGGGAAATGCCAAAGCCTTCTTTCTTATTGCAAAGATTGCCTTTCTCTCTTTGATCAGCTGGAAAGAGATGGGAGATGATCGCCTCGATCGCTAGGAAAAGCCACAGGAGCACCAAATATTGTCATTTATTAGGAGTTTTTTCAGAGTGGCAGGGAGGGAAAGGCCAGAAAGAGGAAGATGTGAATTTGAACACACAGGGAGCTGAAGCAAAGGCAACAGCCTGACCAGGTTTTCCTTTACATAAATATTTCTAGGCATTTTAGGTGATTTTTGTAAAAGTCCTGCAATGGAAATGTATGGGAGGTAAAAAGGTCATCATGCAATACTTTTTTTTTAAAAAAATACTGGTAGCATTTTGATTGGTATGAACAGAATTATTAAAAAATAATAAATTTATATGTGTTTTGTGCAGAATATTGTTTTCTAAAAATACATTGATGACCCAATATGTTGTGTGGTGTTCTCAAAATGGTCACAGGATTAGAAGT
>BJBW01001094.1:76447-98740 GCA_004320125.1 Scolopax mira
TTTTTTTTTTGTACACCCTATGCAGATTACAGGCCCCTAGCCCACAAATGACCCCAAGGAAGTAAGTACACTTCTTGGCTGAACAATTTATCAACAGCTTGAAGTGACAGGAATAGTGATTCAACCCTGCATTTCAGCATATCAGATGTAGGCCACATTCCTCAGTCTGCAGAACCAGAGAGGGAAAAAAAGTCCCTGTCGCATTTGCCCTTTCATAGAGATGGAAATATTATTAGAAAGGACATAAACAGACTAATTAAATCACAGCAGTATGGCTGAGATGACAGCTGGTACAGCGTGTGACTGAGCCGATCCATATCTGTGAGCAGGAGGCACTTCACTTCCAATCCATTCGCTATTAGGTGCTCTCAGGCTTGCTGTGCAGACATTAAATAATAACGTATCATTTCCAAGGCTAAAATGACTCAAAGAAATAAAAAAAGGATCCTAACCAAGAAACCTTTTGTGTAACAGCAAAAAAAAAAAAAAAGGGGGGGGGGGGTGGAGAAAAAATAATCATTTACCATGCAGTTCTGTTTTTGAGATAAAGATGTAATAATGCCATTACCTTTCATCAGCAGGATCCTTGAAAATCAACACTCTTTGCTTATCATGCTGTGAAATACAAATAGAGCTAAAGGCATGGTCCACAAGGCACTGCTGCAGCTATATTAACTAACAGATCTGCCCTTTGTGAAAGAAACCGTATCCGTTTCATTAGTGCAGACTCTAATTCAAAACTGTTGAAAATGAACTGCACATACTGTTTTAATAACAACATTCCTAGTCGTTATCAAACTAGTAATTCTCTCAGCACTGAATAAATGCAAGGGTCTGCATCTTGATTATGGCCTGCTGTTAAAGAAAACCATGTTAAAATCCTTTCTGTTCCCTCCTGTCTGGTCCATCAAGTATTCCTATTGTCTCCATCTTCACTGTCAAAAATACACATGGATTTTTCAAGGTACTGTCAACCGTGTTTTGAATTATTTGGTTTTCTTTTTTCAAGCCCGTTGATCAGTTAGCACACGATTAAGTTACCCAGAGGGTCAGTTGTGCAACAACTGCCTCCTCTCGCCTCACCAGTCACAGGGGTGTTGACTCCAGCCACTTCTGTTTTTTAATGTAAAAAGAGAAAGGGCCTGTTTCAATGAAATCGCTAAATTGTTTCTGCGAAGTAAAAGACTGAGGCTGTACAAAAGCTGGATTTTTTTAAGAGGTCGTGAAGCTTCCTCCTTGGCTTGAACAGAAAACTTATACACATCTTAAAGTACTTTCTCTTGTCCATAGCCTTAATTCTACATTTTTTTAAATATCAAATAACACCCTATCAAGTAGAGCTAAGAAGAAGATGGTCAATACATTTCAAAAAAACATATGGAACAAATTAAGAGTTGGTTTTCTATAAATTAACAACTACAAATTAAGAGTTTGTTTTTTTCTGTGGTTCTAGTATTTGAGTATTCAGACACAAACTGGACTGGCAGTCAAGATCGGGCTCCAGATGGGAAATTTGATGTCTGTATCTGACAGGTGTAACCTAAGAGCATGCTCAGTGCCTTATCGGTATCATCACATGATGAGCTTAAAGAGATAAGAGAAAATTCCAACCTCTAGGATAAACTGCCTACATCTTCGCAGGACTGTATCCTTCCCTTGGTTGCCTGTCCCCTCCCTCTTCTGCGCCCGTTACTTCTTTTCATATAAAAGATGTAGCTATTTCACATTCCAATTTTTGTAGCAATACAGCCTTCATTTACCTACTTTATCACACAGATGTGTTAATGGATTTCCTGAGCACAAGAAGCTGAACCTCTAAGACTTGAATGCAAACTCTGAGGTGAGGGCAATGTAGATCCTGCTAACATTGATGGAAAAGGCCTAGAAAATGGGAGCTTTTAAGAATTGCCACAGTACACAAGTTTATACATGCACAGGCTCGATTTAAGAAGATTTCTTACAGTAGATGCCTGACTTAGACCCTATGGTTGCCTTGAACATAGACATCACGGCACACAGAGACCTCATATTTATGGCAAATACAGCCATAGTCTCTAGAAAGTAGACTGGGGGGGTGTGTGTGGGGTGTGTGTGCCCCCATGATTAACCCTGGTTAAACAAAACTGTCCAAGATTTATCTTTATCAAGTGACCTTTAAGCCCAAAATGCAATGTTGCTTAGCTCACATCATTCTGGAACAGACACCCCACAGTAAGAAAAGGATGCACTTTTTAAACTCTGTTCCATAACTGAAAGATATTATTTGATCCTCTGTGCTATGTATATGCACGACAACTCAGTAACTCTATATTTCTGCAATGCCTATATGACTATATAGAAAATATTTTGATGCATAATATAGCGTATTTACATGTCTGTAACATGGGAAAGATACATACTTTCATGACAATAATTCAATTCACATGTTACAGACATGTTCATTTTTCATGTATTCCACCACAGACATTATTTTCTAAAACTGGACTAATAATAATGAAGTTTGGTGTTTTCTTTTTAAAATGTAGCATCTAATTAATACTTATTAAAGATGATCCTAATGACTATCGTAACTACTTAACAAAGTAAGGTGTGTGTTAAGATTACATTTCTTAATATAGCATATCTACAGTATCATGTTTAAGTATATTTACTGCTGATAACAAATAACAATGAAACAAAACTGAGTAAAAGCTTAACAATTTCATTATTTTCATACAAAGCACTACTAAAATGGAAAATGGCTATAACAATAAAGCACACATTTTGAAAGAAATCACATTGAAGATTAAATTATCCAACTATTTATCCAATTAGGATTATCTTGCATGGAACAGGAAATAAAGTAAATGTGATCAAACAATATAAATAGCCTCTTTTATTTTTAATCTTGCTGACAAAATACTTAATCATTTAGATTTTTCCATGAACCTGATAGAGCTTCACAGCAGACCCAGAGCACAAATGTCACAGAGGAAGCATTTGCTTCTGCAGCTTTAGAAGCCTGTTCTCTCAGTATATCTCACATAGGTAAAATCACTCTTTTCAGAACTGATATACCTATACAATCAGAATAAAGTTGAGAGTATATTTATATCTAAATAGTTTTCTGGCTGAATACTTAAACATCTCACCTGCTGTTTCTGGAGAGATTTTTATTTTATTTTCTTGTCCATTTCACTTTAAATTAGGCATTATTTTGCCATTTTTATATCAGTGTCTCGGAAAAGACCTGTTAACTCATTCAAATCTTATTCCAGAAAATATTAATTGCATGCACTGAGAGTGAGATTCAGTCATTTAACTTGCTTCATATAACTACAACTCAGTAGTCACAGAACTAAGCACTTTTAAGGCGCAACTTATCTGATCTAGTTTTACCATCTACTTTAGGATGAGATGGATCACCCCTACAATTGCTTATTTCTGTCTGTCGAATCTAAGGTGACTAACTCAGATGCAAATGCCTACATTTTTTCCAATGAATCCCACAGTGAGGATTTAATCTAAATGAAGGGCTCATACATAACACACCTGACTGTCCAACATGAAATGCTGAATCTTTGCTAATAATTCCCTTAATTTACTAACTGGAGTTCAGATCATAACATCCAATTCATTGCCTTGTTTAGCAAATTTAACAATCATAATTAAAGTCTAGGGAAGTAGATCCAGAGAAAAAAATATATTTGGTTGATAGACTAATGTTATATTTGAGCTATGAAATTCAAGATTATTTTTTTCCCGTGCCATCACAATGGCAAGCAAAATTCCAAACCAAAGTTTTGTGACCTGACTATAAGCAAACAATCTGTTTCTGGTATTCTGTGTGTTCCCAAAGCACAGTTTTATGAGAGCATTCCTTTAGCTTGAAATATGATGTGCTCAACAGCACATTTTTGCTTAAGGCTGCATGATTATGCTTTTGCTAACACCTAGGCAACACTTTTCATCCACAGATCTCAAAGAAGTTTGCAAAAGTAGATACATGGCACTGACAAGCATTTGTCTTATGTCCCATGGTGTCAAAGTTACAGGTACAGTTTTGTCTTTAAAAGAATTCTTATGTAGCATACAATAAACAGTGAAATACTGCAAATAATATTTATGGTCTGAAGTGATTGTTTATCTTATTTTCATTTTTGCAACTGTATATTTTTAGAAAGGGAGCATATACATCCGCCTAGGAATATATGCATTAAGAGAAAAATACAGCACTAAAGTAAAAAAATAAATATATCTGTGTTGAATCTGTTAAACAATAGAAAAATTCTTATGAACTAGTGATACTGTCATTGAACTGGAGAGAGTTTGAGAACAAGCTTGTTCTGGCTTTTTCACCCTATGATTTGGAATCTGCTCACAGTACTGCCAGCTTAACCAAAAAGGATTAACTCTCATATCCAACTGAGAACACAGATAATTCTCAGTAATTGGTAAAAAATGAAGATGAATGGGGCTGAGAGATAAGGAGCAATTAGCTCATCAGCAGTTACAGCTGTGCACTCAATCCGGATCCATCTCTTGAGTCTCGGCCCCTTTTAAAGAACCCAAGCAGAATAAGCACAGGACACCCCCTCCCAAAAAATTGCTGTACCTGCCCATCATTCCTCTCTCTTCCATTTTATTTCCATGCTATACAAAGACACCTGTCATAGCATTCTGTGTAAATTACTACCTCTCCCAGGACCTGTATCTACAGCCAATCTTCTTTTTACACTTAAAAAAAAAAAAAAAAGAAAAGAAAAGAAAAAAAAAAATCCCCAAACCCGGAAACCAAATGACTACTGTAGACACTCTTAAGTTCCCTGTCAATCGTTTCATTATAGCAGCATCATCTGTTTGAAAATATAAGCAATTCCCTCATCTAATTATAGGGAGGATTTGAGGTTCATTAACATTGCCAAGGCAGAGAATCAGATGTGCAACTGCAGAGCTGTGCTCAGTGGCCTGCATTTTCTGTTTCCTTTTATTTGCTTTTTCAAGGTCTCCAAGACTTTTTCCTGAAACCATAAAAGTAATTCTTTCCTTCAAAATAGACATGTGTGTTTAGAAAAAGGAAATGACTACATTTTGTACTGTTCTATTATTGGGCAAGGTCACTGGAGAAAAATAATTTCACCTAAATCATTTTATCTCTGATTCTGGATGAAAAAAAAAAGAATAATAGTATGCAAGCAACCATTAGTTTTGAACAACAGATCACAGGAAACCTTGCATTTGTCTCCTAATTTTAAATATTGCAAGGTAATGCAGATGAATAGGAAACCTAACATGCCAAGAAAACCTCTTAATTTTCAACACATTTTGTGGTTGTTTATGGATTAACGTGCTAGCCAAGTGTAAAATGTTGCCTTGTATTTCCTAACTGTGTTTAGAAACTGAGAACACCAAAGTCTTCATGATTGCTTCACTTCCTTAAAGAAATAATAGCATTTTTTTTCTATGAATGTAGGTTAAACAATGACATTTTCTTGGGACATCTGTTTTGAGATCACATTTTGAATAGATATGAACTCATTTCCTACTAAGCAAGTAATTTACTATTGTTGATAGTTGTTTACAAGTTTTATGAGTCAGATTTTAGCAAGTGGCAAAGGTCCTTACAAATCCTTTGAGTATTCCCTAAAGTGTATGCATAGCGTTTTTATTATATAAAATGTTCGGGAAGCAAAAGTATAGGGACTGTTCTTTACTTCCTAACAAGTTATAGATAGCAAAGCCTAGCTCAGAGAAATAGCTTTAAATGTATTTATTTTCAAAGGCTTCTATCTTTTGCTGCTGCAGGTTAATGAAGTATGATAGCACGGCTGCAAGTACTTAAGCAGCAAGGAAATAATTGAACTGCTCTACCTATCTGTAACTTTGGGGTATCAGATGGGAAACATACAACCAATCCTAATATCATCCTAAGATGTTAATATGACAAAGAGCAGAACCTCTTCAAGGAAATTTAAAGTCTGACCTTGTCACTCTCTTTCATTTAATTCTGCAATTAAATAAAAAAAAACCCCACACACAGCGTAATCATTTTTTTTTTTGTTTGCTGCCATACGGATTCATTTTTTAAACAAAAACCCAGTAATTTATCTATCCTGCATGTTGTATGTAGTATTGCCACTAAAAGGAACCCAGGACATTTTTCCTTCTTATCTGCAATGTAGCTCATATCAGCCAAGCTGTCACAAGACAGTACTTGATATAAACAAGAGATTGCAAAGACATCTCAGTAATCAATATTAGGATGGCTACAGTATGGAAGCCCCAACCACTGCATATCATTTGTCTCAGCATCTATTTCTATGACCAAATGAAGCATTAATTCAAATCATAAATCTATGGTGATTTAAATCTGGGAATGAGCACCTGCCTGCTTTAATGATTTATTTTGTACATTTCAGTAAGCAGGAGATTTGTCCATATGAACTGACAGGTCACCTTCAGATGCCAGTAGCAGACTGTTTATCACCATGCAGACTAGCATCTCATCTTAGCAAGTAAATATTAAACTAAAAGAATCCAATTGATTGTGGATGGGGGAGAAAGGCGTTGCAGCCATATATTTTACTCAGTGTGCTAATACCTCACCCTGATTCCTCTGTAATTTCTCTTTTTTTTTTTTCCTTTTTTTTTTTTTCTCCCTTCTAAAATGGTAATTCTGGTGGGAGGATGCAAGCTCAAGGTTACCATAAAAAACTGAGGGACATAAAATAATTACTTATTAGTATCATTGACTTCCTTTAACTCCTTTCACTCACTAACCTTTCGGCCATTGCTTCAAAGGACCAAGTTAATGAATAAATAGTTAAAAAATTGGTGTACAGCTCTGTATAATTATATACTGTTCACCTACAAAAATTACTTCTATAATTCACATTAAGCACCTGATTAGAACCAAAAAACAAGACAATACGGAAGTAAACCTAACAATTCAGCTCAAGAGCCCATATTTTTTTGTGTTCTTTTACATAAGCATTGGAACAGCGTAATAACACAGTATTATCAATCCATGTGCCCTAATATATCATAATTCGTGTTATATATAGGCTAAGATGTAGCAGTTAAGCATTTAGCCTGGCTGGTTAGTTTGTTTGTTCTTTTTCAGTTTGGTCAGACACATAACAATTTAAAATATAAACCAAACCCAGGTTATTTTCTTTTGGTTTATTCCTTCTTTCTGTCAACATTCAGTAACATAATATTTCAAATTAATGTCTAACAAGCTATAATTTAAAACACTGATGGTATATGAACTTGATAATATTTATTTGAAAAGACATAAATAAACATCTGAAAAAATGCAGGGGAAAAAAAGCACACATCTACTACAAAGGTGAAATATGAGTTCTTGTCATGATAATACAATATGCTAATTCTCAAAAATGCAACTAATAAATAGAGTCTTAACTCCTCATGAACCTAATAATACCCTGGCATTAGTAGTAGTAGGAATCACTTCTCTGATTCCACACGTATAATCAATGCTGGACACTAGATAGGGCTCACTATAAAAGAAACAAATATATGAAAATAATTTTTTGATAAAACCTCAGTAGGAAAAGTATAGCCTTATGCAGAACAGATTAGTTATTTAAATTATGCCTCAAACAATAATTCCAAAATAGATTTTTTTTTCATTCAGAGGAAATTCAGACATTCCCTCCATCCACTCTCCTACAAATACTTCATGTAGTTTACATGTTGATTACCTGTTAACTTTACATATGCATGGATGTACAAGTAGTTTGTCACTAGAACTGCCAAGCAGAAAAACAGTTCCATAATCCAATATTTGAGCATTTTATTTCACACAATGGATGCATCTAGCTTTGAAATTAAAATCTAAACTAGCTTCTAGTTCTAATAAAGACTCTTTATCCTCCTAGTTTGTATTTATACTTCTGACTCTTTCTCATTACTTCACTTTTCTTCCAGTATGTTAGGGGCCACCTGGTCCTTCCACTTCATTTATACCTATCATCTTCTCCTCCTAGATTTCAAAGACACCTCCTCTCTACCCCATCTTTCTCCTCTCCCAGAGAACAATCTTACCACTAACATTCTAGTGGCTGCATGTGTTGGTATCTGAGTAGTAACTTAACTAATCTAAGACTATTTTCTTCACCATCACAGATGCATTCCTTTAAGCCTTTCTTTAAAAGGAAAAGAAAAAAAAATTTGGTTGTCTCCTTATGCAGTGATGCATACATATTGTCATTATTTAAAATAACATGTGCCTAGGTGAACCGGTTCTTTGAACTGCAATTCATATTATTTCTAAATAATAGCCTACCAATGCTTACCGAACTGTACAGAAATGTTGTTCACAAACACATATTTATTTATGTAAAGGCTAGTACATAACTCTCTAAGACTCATTTCAAACGTATTTAGGAGATGAAAAACTAAAAAATAAACAAAACTAAACAAAAGAGCCAAAATAAAACCAAAAACAATCCCTATCTTAAGTCATTTTTTCCAATATACACCAATCTTGCCTGCAGTCTTCTGAACGTACTTCTTTGTCATTGAATTTCTGTTGCTGAGTTAATACTGTCTCAACATGATAAAAGGAGCCAATACAATGAAATGGCATAACAAAACATTTTACAGCAGACACACACAGATGATTAAAGATTTAATCAACAACAACAAAAAGTTACTCTAGCTTTGAAGTACGCTTTAGCAAAACAAATTGTCCAAACAAATGAATAAAGTAGATGGAAACAATTCTTTTTTGAGAAAGAACAAGAGTTGCTGATAGGTGCTTAAGAAATGGAAAAACCTGTTAACTACATTTTAGGAATGTGTTTATTAAAATAAAATATGATAGGAACTGCAGAGCATGGCAATAATTTATTGTGTATGTATGTTTTCCTTTTGTCACAGGGCACATGAAAGTATGAAATATTTTGCTTTCAAGCTTGTGTTCTGAATTACCTAAAGTCGATACCCAGCACACTGAGCAGGAGACATTGTTAAATTTCGCTTTGACACCATCATCTGTCACCCCACCTGTACTTTGAAAAATGAACTCTAAGCAATCAAACCACTTTCTTTCATGGAAAATATTAACTCAAGTCTGCAAAAGTAACCTGCAAAGGAAAGAATGTTTTTGTAATAGTAACAACCACACTGAACACTGGTGTAAAGGTCAGATACAAAATAAAGCTAAAGCAGTAAGAAAAGGAAAACAAATATGCAACTTTTCACACCACATCAAGGACTTCAGAAGGAAGCCCAGAAGGATCACCATTTTAATAAAATATCAGAGCATTATGTACATATAATAATGCTGTGTCTGAAACTTACCGACACTTGAATTCAGATCTCCATTTTCAGAGTCTGCTCCATGCTGGTTATTATTTGCATGATAGTTGGACATAGCTTCCAATTTAATTTTTTTCACTTTCATTGCTTCTGCTATGGCAGCATTGGTGGCAGCTGCTGCTGCTGCAGCTGCTGCTGTCAGGCCTGCAAAAAAGCATGAACAAAATTTAATACACATTATTCTATGATTCTTTATTATTGTAGGGACTAAGACTGCTACTCCTGCTTTATGTTTGCTATGTAATAATGAACGTTGAATATTGCAGAGTACTATTTCTCCTGTTTGATTTGAGGTGTGTCAACTTTTTCGAGTAAAAAGTTTCTCGAGTAAAAATTTTGTTAGTTACTTCTATATGCCTACTTAAATCTTAACTTGGCATCTAGTAACTGCAGTCATTACACCATCATAACTAACTGCAGATACAAATACATGCTTTCTGAAATCCAACCTAGCTTCAAAATAGCATCTTAAGTGTTTGGCTATGAATAGGTGAACATGTACATATCTGTACTTAGGAAAAAACCCAACCTTTAGTTCTCAAATATTTGCCATGATAAAGAAAACAGGAGAAAAAAAAAAAAAAAACCAAAACAGGTCTGTACTTTCTATTTAAGAGGAATAGATTAAAGAACTCAGACATTTGTTTCTCATTTCACACCTAACAGCAAGGAGATATGTGGGCATTCTAGGAAGTGCTTTTAGAAGAAAGGTTAGTAATAATGAACATTGGTAAAATACTTATTCTTTCCCCAAAACTTCAAGGCTTTAAGGCATTTATCAATGAGAAAAGGCATTTATCAATTTATCAAAAATAAGGCACCCATTTAATGCGAATCCCACAGCCATCTTCAGGCAATCCAAGTGCTCTTCCTACCAAACCAAATTTCTGCTATCCAGTCATTTACAAGAATGCCCTACAAAAACGAGAAAAGTTCTCTTAGCAAAAGGAATCAGAGAAATGGCCCAGCAACGCCTTCAAAACGCAAAATTAGATGCAGTCTTTACTCAATGTCATAAGTTTTTGAGGCAAGATAATTTTTTCTGATGTCCTTGAGCAGTGCTGCTGCCCACTCAGACCCCTTTTCCCCAACCTGGGTGGCAGCAGTGTCAAACCTCACAAGAGCTGCCTACCTCACACCACTGATCCAGGGGGCAGAGATGGAAATGAAAGAGTTTGAAATGAAAGAAAATACAGAGAAGCCATTAAATCAGGTAAATTTTACACAATGGTGCAATACCAGCCCTCAGCCCCTGATGCCACGCAAGGAGAACAGGCCCACAGTCATTTTGAGACAAGATTCTTGGCCTGACCGTAGAGAAGGCTTGAAAAAACTGTGTGTAATTAGTTTAAAGGTGCCTGCTTGTCTGATTTTCAGCTACTCTGAGAGGTGTGAAGTGTCTTATGGATCTCAAGAGGAATTAACTGCACAACTTACTATTCTAGTGGGCCCAGGCTGCTGCCCAGCATAGGAAGAGTGCAATTTAGCAGGAAAGACCAAATAAGCAAATAATCCCAGGCTGCTGAGGTAAACAGTGCTACCACCGTTGCCTCCAAGAGCCTCTGGTCATCTCCTTTGCCCTGTTAAATGCAAAATGAGTTCATCTTGCCATGTTTTTGACTAGCAATAGGGAGAGACAGAAGGCAAAATTCAGTGGGGAGAAGGCTGAAGGTGAACGGACATCAGGAATCTCTGCCATCCCAGGGAAAACAAAGAGGTGGCATATGAGGTGCCTTTGAATATATATGTATATATTGTGGCTTGACTCCAAGTTGTTTTCCTTTCTTTGCAGATTAGCAGACAGTTACAGCCTCCCAGCCCTCCTCACAGGCTGACTTCCAACACCTCCAAGCACAATGAGAATTAACAAGTATGTGATAATTACATTCTGCATAGGCAGATCAATATTATTTAGAAAACTGCTATTTCAGGTAGAAGACAGAATCACAGAATCTTCGTGGATGGAAGGGACCTTTGAGATCATTGAGTCCAATCAAAAAAAAAGTCTACCTGGACTTTTTGTAAGACATACCAAAAGCCATAAATCGTATCAGAAGGTGGATAAATAAACAGGTTTAATTTTATTTTAGCTTCTTCTACTACTATAAATTGTGCATGATTTGATCTTAAGAAGGTATTGACAATAACATGGATTGCTTCCAATGGTATTTTTACCTTAGAGGAAGGATATGAAGTTATACATTATACAAATTTGGTTACAGTCCCTAAATTAGGCCACAGAAAAAGGCATGGTGCACCTCTGAACTTTGGTTTGCATCCTGTGCTCATTAAACAATACAATAACCTATACTTCCTTTTTTTATATACATCACTGACAAGCTAAAACTAGCATCTTTAAAGAACAATCCTTTAGAGGGATATTCAAATACGATACAACTAATGAATACACCAGCAGGCCTCCAACTTTTGGCTGTGACTGCACTTCCAGAACATCAGTTTTTGAGGGCTTCCAAAAATACCACATTAAACAGTCACTGGACATTGGGCTTGTAAGCCCACCTGTAAACAGTATGTCTCACTGGGTTAACGAGCCAGTCATAGATCACTAAAATACAAACTCTTTTGCTACAAAATTTGCAAAAAAGTATATTTCAGTGCTTCTCTCCGAAGTAGGCCACAATGCTTCTCTCCAGAGGAAGCCATAACCTTTGGATAGGGACTGGGAAACTAAAATACAGATTGCTTAGTTCTGTAGTACAATTTTCACAAGAAAATGCTTGTGATAATAAACTGAAATTTACAAAAGCAGAAATTAAATTTCCAATTTCATTCCTTCTCTCTTACAACTGCATAAGTGATTGAAATGCTATATTTCAATATATATTTATATAGCAAATGCTATTGCTATACAGCAATTAATTTAAGCCTTATAAATATGAAATGTGTGTCTCATATAAGCACCAGTGTAAGGGGCAAGGGGGAGGGCAAGGTGAGTAAGGACTAGGCCTCAGAAATATCACTTAATACTGTTCTGCACAACAGTTCCTGCCTACAACACAGTTTATGCTTTACTGTTACTATTTTTTTTCCCTTAACTATCACAATATGGCAAAGTAAATGGTAAGGAAGGTCCTGAGCCAGTTAGCAGGGCCCCTGCCTTTATAATCACTGCAGTATGGTACAAGACAAAACAGTCTTTCTAGCACAGGGACGGACTTATCACACTCATCTCATTAGCAAAGGCAGCCAAATATACTATCAACAGAAGATGTTAATAAACTGCTATGTATCTACACATATATATTAACATTAAAGCCCAGGTATAGGTATACACTTTCGTAAAAACTTGGATTATTTGGGTTTTTTTTAATTGGCTGCTTGAGAAAGCCTTTTGATCCAAATATTATTTAATATCACTTTACTCTTATAAGTAGCCAAGGAATTTCTAAGGTGCACACTTTTCTACATTACAGAATTTTTATCTTCAAACATGAGATAACCAGAAGTCACATATAAAGCCAACTGAAACGAAAGAAGTAAGGATCACATCAAACAGCTACTTAGATATTTTTTTTATTCTTTAAAGATATTTATTTGAACAGTTTAAAAGTATCCAGGCCAAAATACTCAATGGATTAAAGTCAATGGTAGTTGTCATTAATATTCTGAAATTGATAAGTTGTTTATGTCTGGCATTCTTCCCGCTGATTATGCAGTGAGACAGGCAGCTTTATAAATATCTCATCACTCCATCGTCACACAAATTTCATCGACAGTGCTCATGCACAGCTATTAGCAATATGAATCTAACCATTACAAGAGGAAAGAAAATCGAACATGTGGCATTAATACGCAGTCCTGGTTCCTAACCATCTGATAGGCAGATGGTGTAAAGCGGATTCTCCAGCTGAAATGAAGGGGCACATCATTTAAAACCTTGTTTGCATTCTAACTGATATCAGTGCCATATTGATATACATGATACATCATGGCAGTATTTGAACAATCTAGTTTGTTTCAGTCATAAATGTTTACAGCCTTGTTTTTTATCTTTAGAAGCATGTTCTGAAGAGCGTATTTTTAATTTATGAAACCTATTGTTTACTTCTGTTGAACCAGAAGATTAGCAAAGAGCAGGAATATTAAATTACCACAACCACAGCAGTATAACTAAGATGGATGAATAAAGTATGGTTTTTCAATAAAAGATGTTAGTAAAGGAATTAAAAAATTAGCCTAGACATTTTATGCATTAAATACATTTATTCATTTAAATCTTACAGCTTTTTTCCCATGTGACATACTTAGAACTTTAATGCTTTATAAAGCTATTCATTTAAATCTCTTACTGTGTGCAATTAATCTTGTCCAACAATTTAATTCAAAAAGCAAAACATCAGAAAGTAAAGTCCAATTCAGCCATCACGCCTCTGAAGTAATCTCCGTATTGCTGACAGTTCCTATAGACTCATCAGCAAAAGTCTGTTCAAGGTGTCTTGTAGGAGCTGTATGAATTTGAATTACAGCTCAATTGAAAGCTCTCCAAGCCTTAGGAGAAACTCAGGAACAAGAAGCAGAACACCAAAAGAAAGCGTGAATGATCCTTTCCTACAAAGACCTTCTCTCTTCTGTCACTAGATCACTTTGGCCTGTTGGGTGTGTTTGTAGCTGTTAATTATGTTAATAAAGTTGCAGCCTGCTGCCTCTGCCAAATATAATCATAAGCTTTCTCCTGCCAAGTTCTAGTCTAATTTACACCCATGCAACTCTTACTGAAGTCAAAATTTTGTGGGTGAGAATGAGACCAGAAGTATGCCCAGTATGTGTGGTCTCTAATGCTGAAAAATGAGTGAATGAAATGGAAAACAATGACAAAAACCACAGCATCTTCAGAAAACAATTCTGTTTTAAAAGCAAAGTGCCCGGGAGAGCTGTCATATATCATGACAGATTTTCACAATATGTATGAATTACTGGTGGGCACTAAATCACATCCAGGGTTTCTGCCTTCCAACAAATACTGTTCCCTGCTGTAAGAGAGAGCTCTTAAAACTTGCAGTTTTGACACCACGAGCAGTTTAGAACACACTTTAATTGAAAGAAAAAAGAAAAGGACCTATGAGTGTAACTTTTTCAGCTCAAATATGTCTCAAACAAATTTTTGAATTGTATGACTAAACTTGGCTGTGGGGAAACATACAAAGTATTGATCTTAATTCACTTTTAACTTCTTTCACATAACTATGCCTAATAGTAATTATAATTCCTAATATTTATTCCAATAAATAATTAATAACTTGCTGACTATAGCTATTACCTTCCTTTACATATACCATGTATGTACATATTTACAGGTACATAAAAAATTCAAAAATATATACATATGTATTTTCACAATCTCTTTCTTTAGGACTCTGAAAACATTTTCAGGATACCTTACCTTTGCCATCACAGAACAGGCAGAAAACCAAAATACAACTGTCAGTAGTGTGTTACATTTAATTTCATTTATTTGCTGTAAAGTTCATTCTGCAGAAGCACTTTATTCATTGTGTAGGAGGAGGTCCAAATCTCACCTAAATTCTAAAATAATTCATTATTTCAAATTAATGTTTAATCCTTCTTCCTACAGTTGATTTCAGTAGTACTGACTTGAAAATAATTCATATCTTTTCTTGACTTAATTCCAGATTTCATATTGAGGTTCTTACATGGGCAAAATTCTTACTAAAATCTGCAAGATTCTGCCTGTGAAAAGAAAGGCAGGGTTACCTCCTAGGACTTGACCCCGATCACTGTAGATTATTGCACTGGTTTCATGGGTTTCAGTAGTTCAGGTACAAGTTTTTGGTAGCTTATTACACTGCTGCCCAGTTATTTCAAATGAAATAGGATCCTAACCTTAGTCTCTGATCTAATGGGTGGTTTATATAGTGTGATACATAAAACAAGAAGGGGAAAGCAATCTGCAGGAGGACAGAGGTCTGATTACATAGACTGGATTGCAGAAAGGGGAACTTCAGACTACATCATAATGTTCCGCTAAAATATACTGAGTTTCATGAGTAGCATTCTTTATGTATAATATAGGCCTGCAATCCCACAGTTGTCCAGAAGCCTTATTTCTGTTAAGCTGCCTCAATTGATTCAATATTGGTATACCCTAAAAATTTCACTATTTCTGTTATTTTGGAACAATCAAGAAATTCTTGTCTCGCCCTACTAGCTGTATTTTCCTAGCTACTATGGTTCCACATAAACTGCTCATCCAGATAATCTTTTAGCATCTTTTAAATGGCTATTATTAAAGGAGTTGTAAAAAAAAAAAAAAAAAAAAAACAACAACAAAAAAAACCCAAAACAAAACAACCCCCCAAAAAACACCAAAGAAAAATAATATTAAAGACAGAATAGTTAGAAAAATTCAGCCATGTGATCTGGTTTAGACTGGTAGACTTGTGCAACTAAAATGAAATTGCCAGTCTTGCACTGGAGGAAACTAGTGTATGTGAGGCTCAAACCATCTGTTGTTCATCAGACTAATCAGACCTTTTTCCTGTAACTACTCCTAAATTGCAATATGAATTTTGAGGTCTAGGCATTGCATTTAAAATCAACAAGCAAAAGAGCTAAATTTCCAATCTTCAAATCTAAAAATCTTTTTACTTACAATATGTCTCCGCAATTAATAATGCAAATGCAGAAATAAAACATTGAACTAGAAAGAAGTGTCCTCTTAATTTGTTTTGTTAAAAGTACATAAAACAACATGTATTTTTTGAATGAGAACTAATGGCAGGTTCAATGATGCTGCTAAAAATCTGTAAATCTAACTATTTTATCACTAATATTTGCCATTTATGGAACTGATGGACTTGCATTCCATGAAGTTACGCTTTAGTATAGATTTATTCCTTTGTACTGAAAGTAAAAAGGGAAAACATAAAGCGTATTTCAAATACCACAACAAATTACTAACTGTTATAGCTCAACAGGGTTTTGTAATTTGTAAATTTATTATTGACTTGCTGCAATTGTGACAGAATTAAACAATGTATACTGCATAACTGCCTGCCTATATTATACGTTTCAGCAACAGTTTAAAATCATACCGGAATGTATACAGCATCACTACAACACAATTAAGAGAGTACATTCTTTCTTAAACAACAGTCATCGTTTCAAAAGCAATAGATTCTCAGTTCTCATTCAGTCTGTTGCATTATTCATTTCATGTGCAACCTCATGCTGGACCATAAATTGTTACTTTATCTAATCAAAGGCGACTTAACTCCACCGAAGGTCAAAGGTTTAATTTTGTGAAGTATTATCTTACGCTATGAGTTTAACGGAAAAATAGAAGAAGAAAAACAGCCAAGAAACTGGTAATAAATGAACCTTTATTGCCTCGGGCATTGGCCTAGTTAATAAACTTTCATTGAAGGTTTCTTTCAACTGTTATGGACAATGAGGTAAAAAAATCTTAAATTACAGCCATGTGTGACTTTTAAAGCAGGCATTCTTTTTTATCTCAACCTCCCCAGCTTAGGAAAAAGACAAAGAGATTGTCTTCAATTTCTTAACCAAAAATGTATGCTTCTAAACGGATGAAAAAGTGCAGATCAAGCCTTTTTAAAAGCAGAGGTCAGCTTTGAACAATATAAAAAAATAGTTTTCCTTAAGTGTTGAATCTCGATCCACAATATCTTTAACCGAATAGCATGCAATTCTTAAAAAAAATAAATATATATATATGTGGGAAGGGAAAATATATATACTAACACTATATTATGCTAACAATGATGCTTGGTTCCTAACAGACTTTCTGTTTTACATTTGCATTGCTAGAGTGCAATAATGGCTCTTGTTTGATAGAATGACTTATTATGGGAACAACTTCCCTGCACTTTTTGCTAACAGAAGTTCCTTTCTTCTTTTTGTGTGTATTATCTCATGTTCTCACAACACTATTCTCGCTGTTACAAGAAATTTAAAAGTTTAACATAATGACAGTTACTTGTAGTTATTGGTGTTCCATGAATTTTCTTCATTTAACATTCTTAGATTTGACTAACTACAATGTCTTTTATTGACATATTCTTTGAGTCCAGTTTAGAGAAATGTATTTCAGTTTAAGGTATACAGTCAAAACCAATAAGAAAATCAGTAGTACTTAATAAAGCTTTAGCCTTTAACTGTAGTCAAATTTATAACTAGACGGACACAATTAATTAATTGTAACACTGCTACAATTCAAAAATACTGAAAGGACATGTTCATGCCTGTAACAGCAGTAATGTAGCTAAATACTCATAATCTTTCAACCAGCAGGAGCTTTTGTAGTGTTTTTTTATAAACCTAATCCACAGCTTGACACAGATTCTGGGGTAATGGCACACAGTTCTTTGATTAAACTAATATCTAAACACCGTGGAGGCAGCCTGATGGCCCCGTGGAAGCATGTCTCCCTACAACTTCTCAGCTCAGCCTTGCTAACAGAATTGCCAAACTCTTACCAATAGAGCCACTGTAGCCCAAGCGCCTAATCATGTTTGTGAAATTTAACTTATTCATGTGTATAAGCCTTTGTGGCATCAGAACAACTTCAGAATAAAATGAGATTTCAGCTGTGCAGCAGTGCAGTTTTAGCTTTATAGACTTCTGGTGGGATGGATGTGGCCAGAGAGGGACCTGTTCTCTGCATCAGGTCCACACACCAAAAAACAGCCCACCAATATTTACTCATTGTGGTATCAAAGGCCTTTACAGTTTTGTCCCAAAGCAACATTTTTGCCCAAAGAAAGCAAGATTAGATTCTCACTTTTGGTGCTACAGTCTTTTTTCAGGCTCCTGCCTTCCCAAAGAAATAGAACCAGCATTATTTCTATCTGTGAAAAGAGAAGGAAAGGAATGCAGGGCTTTAGCTGCAAACAATTGCCTTCTCTTATAGCTTCTCATTAGTGTATCTTCAGTAGATGTTTAAAATATAAGCTACTATTTCAAGATATTTTAAATAAAGTTTTCATAGGTTTATTTGTTAACGGTGTAAGAATATGCTTCATGTATAAATAAATATTAAAAGATGTTTAAAGAACGTTTTTGACTCTGTTTTGTCATATTGAGCTATAAAGTTTGCTCAGCCTCCAAAAAAGAAAACAGAAACCTTTACATTACAACATATATACTGACAAATTCTATAATATACTTCTGATTGCCTCTCTGTATTTGCGAAGGTATGCAAAGAAGGTTGCACCAAGCATTATATTGTCAGAAGTCAATATAAATCCCAGAAATACACTAGTTATTTCAAGGCATATATAACATTGCTTTAACACAGAAAGTTGAGTACGAGAATTTTAACATTTTGAAATGTAAAGAATTCACCTATAAGGGTCAGGAGGACCCTCTCTGCTTTACCATCTCCTATTCAATTGAGCTTCACTGTGGCTTTGGGGCTCTTTTTTTCTTCTTTTTTTTTTTTTTCTTTTCTTTTTTAAGTTTCGTCAGATCCATTATGCATTACGCTGTGCCAGAGGCAAGGCATGGGGCTAAATGTACTATTACAGCACAGTGATAGCAGAGTATTGTACTGCGATGCAGGACTGTGATACTGTACAAAGTAGCTGTGATAATGACTTACAGGGAGCCCCGTGTAGTCCTGATTTCAGATGGAAAGGCAGTCAATTCTTACAGACAGCTTTCTCTCACCTATATGCTCTACCTGTGGCACCAGGTGACAGGACATCAAATTCCATGGGCAGCACCCTGAGGCACTAGACAAATAACACTCTGGTGGCTTCTTACAGCTGAAGGCACCCATATCTCCTTGCAAAAAAAGCAGCAGGATGATGTGCACTTGTGTCTTGAGCCAGCACTGAGTCAAAGCATCAGCAAATTATCTCCCCAAATCAAAGGAGCTCTCTCACGCCCACAGTGGTATCACAGAGTGACATCTCTAAATACTTTAATTTCGTACCTCAGAATTGCCCAGTACTCAAAAAGCAAACATCCGAAGACTGTTGATAATGCTAAAGGGGAAAATGTGGTCTTTATAATGCATACATAATTATTGTATTTGGTTATGATAAGAAAACAAACACGCAACAACTTTTCTACACTCCCTACCACATCAACGTAATTGCAGTATACACTATGGAAAACTGCAGCCATCTGTAAATTCAGATTTACATATGTGATCACACATGCTTCCAAAAGCCAAAATCTTTGAAGCTGAGAATGGAGTAGTCTACCTCATTATGGACAAGTATTCAAAGGTCACCAAATATGTAAGCATAAGGGGGTCCCAAGATTCTTTGGCAGAACCCCAAGAAATCTTCATAATATCATGTGTAAATGAGACATTATATGTACATTGCTCGTAACATTTTGTAAAGACAAAATTTTATGCTACTGTGCTCCTCTCAGGTTGGTGGCATCACCAACAGACAACATACAATGATAACAGGAATCCACAGGTTCCCCACTTTTTAGGGAGAACTGGATTACAATTTGGTGCACATAACTTAAATAATCTTTTCTTCAGCCATTAATGAGCAAGCTATGAATAGATTAGGAATTTTAAAAATCTGTTACTGGAAATCACTTTCCTACACCTTGTCAACATTTGCACTGGGATGGGACATTCATTTTATAATTTCTCATTCTGCTGGGTTATGACCTTCCTTCTTTTCATTTCTAAATTCCAAGTTTTAGATTTCTCTGACATTCATATTGGCAAGATGCACTGCGTCTTGCACATCAAATGCACATTTAGCACAAAGTGAGTGACAAAAATAATTGACAAAAAAAATTAATTACTATCTAGATAATAACTTAACTTGCTTTTTTATCCCAACTATGCATAATCTAACTTCAACCAACTGCAAGATGCAATCTCAGTACCTAGCAATGAGAGTATCAACACTGGAGACAAAGCACATGGAGAGAATGTCTTTAATTTTTCCTGTAAAAATATGCATAGCCTGTTTGCTATATGCATACATGTTCATATGCATGTACACATGCATATGAAAACAACACTGTGACTTCTAGGCTTAAATTTGATTTACAAAGTGTTTGGAAAATGGAACAGGAGCATTGGTATTACTTCATCCTAGAAATCAGAACAACATGCACGTTCTAATGATTTGGTATTAATTTTGATTTGAAGTCACTTTGAAAGTCATACAGGTAGCTAATAAGATTTCAAGTCTAAGCTGTTGATTATAATTTACAGCATTTATCGTTACCTAGACAAGTGAGCTTGGTGGCCACTTTCTAAAGTGAAGTAAAGAACACATGAGCTCTGAAACATGCCATGTGGACTGCTAAGGTACTTAATTCCAAGCTTTTTTGGCATGCTTAAGTTTCAGAGGAAACAAGGGGAAATGACAGGGTTTGTTGCAATTCCTTACACGGAATTGTTTTCTTTAAAATTGAATTCTTAATCAGTAGTTAAGACGTGTTAAAATATGTGCTCAGTTTTGGAAACACAGGAATTACCTTTTAAAAGGATGCAGATCTATTGTTGAACTTAATTTTTTGATACACTTACAGCCCATAAAATTAAGGAAATCTTTTCTGCCAGCAGTTTATTTGACATTTGTAGCATTCTCTTTGTTTGTTCTGTTTTTCAACTGGATGTATTAGTCACATGCTATATTTCTTTGCCAAGCTTGAAAATGAGTAGGTCCTCCATCTATCAAAACGGATTTTCAATGGCAATAACAGGCCACAAGAGAATTGCATTTTATCTAAGCTGCATGCTAACCAATGGCTGGTATACAGTGAGGTTTCACATAATAAAGGCAGATGAATCAAAATGATTCTGTCCTTCCAGCAACAATATTTAATAAAGATGCCATATCATCTACAGAGACATTCATATATGCACAATGCAGTATCATGATCAAATCTGAAGAGTGTACATGCATTTGTATTTACATTTTTCTCTCCTTGCTGTTGACACCCTGCCCTTCTCAACTAAAGAAAACACATTTCACAAGTGGCACTATATTGTTGTCTCAACTGACCATGTTTCAGAAGAAAAATATTTACAAGTAGGTTTTTTCCATTCTCACGTTTGTTGTAAAAAAGCTTACATTGCAGGAAAACTTTAGTGAAATTTAGTGGAATGTTCTATTTTCGTTAGAAGCTGCTACCATTCAAGCATAAGTGATTGATATTCCTCATATGAAAAAGTATGAAATACAAAATGAGTTATAAAACGGCTTCAGTGCATGCAAAAAAGATTGCCTTCTACTAAGTTAATGATATACAGGAATTTTGGATGGATTCATACTTCCAGTCACCTAAATGAACAGTTTGCTGACATTTCTACACCAAACTAACAGAAGATCAGAAAGCAACCGCATCCTGGGCTGTGTCAAAAGCAGCATGGCCAGCAAGTCGAGGGAGGTGATTCTGCTGCTCTACCTCCCCGTGGTGAGAACCCACCTGGAGTAGTGTCCAGCTCTGGGGCCCTCAGCATGAGAAATACATGGACCTGTTGGAGAGGGTCCAGAGGAGGACCACAAAGATGATCAGAGGTATACAAAACACCTCTCCAATAAGGAAAAATGAAGAAATTTGGAGTTGTTCAGCCTGGAGAAGAGAAGGCTGCAGGGAGAACTGCAGGGCTTGTAAGAAAGCCAGAGAGACACATTTTACCAAGGCCTGTAGTGACAAAACAAGGGGCAATGCCTTTAAACTGAAAAAAAGTGGACTTACACTGAATATAAGGAAGAAATTTTTTATAAAGAAAAAGAAGCTGTGGTGTCCCATCACCCACAAGCATTCAGCATCAGGTTGGATGAGGTTTTGAGCAACAGTCCTAGTGAAAGATGTTTCTGCCATATGCAGGGGAATTAGATGTTTTTTAGAGATCCCTTCCAACCCAAACCATTCTATGATATATCAACTTCATCGGGGAGAGGCTGCGAGAGCTGGGACTCTTTAGTCTGGAGAAGAGAAGGCTGAGGGGCGACCTTATTAATGCCTACAAGT
>BJBW01001094.1:98876-181923 GCA_004320125.1 Scolopax mira
CCAACTCCAAAAAATTCAGTGAAATTCAGTGAAATATTTTTTAATCCAATTGCAGCATCAATTGCCTTAATCTTATACTTTTAGCAAAGAGATATTTTAAACAATGTTTTTATTTCTATCTACCATATAAACACCAAAACATTAAACTTTAGCAATTCGAAGCTCCTACGTTCAAGCTCTCTCCCCACTCTCACCAGCATAAAATGTTTCACACAAGTGTTAACAGAAGCAATAACATCTGAGGAATGCCATTGGCAAAAACTACTTCACATGTATTTACTTTCTTTTTCTCATCCTATGTGTTCATACAAAAGTTCCAGATGCAAAATTATGGAAGGTATTTTTTCTAGCAGTAGGATTTGGCCTTTTAACAGATTCCATAAACAGTTATTTTGGCAGCTTTAGAGATGCCCCTAGGTCAGTCACTTGGTTAGACAGCTGATGGCCTGTCTGATTCTCCTGCCTGCCATTTTCTTATGATTTATCTTCAGTTAGTTGTAAATTAAATCCAAACAGATCATTACCCTACACTCACAAGATCTCTGCTTAAACACATGCACCAAGCATCCCTTCCACAGATATCCTTAGTGGGTAGCAACAAGAATTTGAAAAGTGACACTGAAAGAAAATATCTGAATATTATCTGAATTAGTTTTCAAGTAATTTGCCCTTTAAGTTAAAAATATGATTGTTCTAACAAATGAACAGAAGAAGAAAGTAAAGGCTCTCTAATTTTAATTCTCGTATTACCAGAAGGTATCATATATGTCATCTATATTTTCATTTTATTCCCATCTACCTATTAGATGGAGATTTATATATCTTTATCTTACAGAAGGATTATTAATATAACTCAGTCAAGAAATGTACAAAGCTATAAAATAAAAAGAAAGTGCCAAGCATGTAGTAATATTGTTATCAGCCCTGGTTCTAAATCTATAAAGTCAAACAAAGTCCATAAAATGCAAACTAAATTTGCCCAAAAAGCAAGGGCAGCAGTTCAGTGTGAAGTGTACATGGGTAAAAATCCACAAAGGAACTATGAAAGTGAAACATTGCTTTCAAATTTACCATGCACCTTAAAAGGTCACAAAACACTTTTCAGCCCAGGAGGCATTAACAAAGCATAGGAAATAAACATTTAGGATTTTTGTTAGTTTAGCTGGAGGTTTTTTGTTGTTGTTTTTTTTTTTTTCTTAAAACCATCAATTTAATAGATATAAGATTTTTTACTAATTTGAAATTAAAGTTAGTACATGGTCAATTGCAATTCTGAAGCAGGGATGGAATAAGATCAAGTGTTTAGTAATTTTAAAAAAAGAGATCAAAAAACTTCCCAATTTGTGATGATTTATCAAAAAATCTTAATTGTCTGAAAGCTACTTAGGGCTTTATGAAAATGAAACACATTTTTTTAAATCCTTCTGTTATTACCTGAGCTAGTTAAATGTAAAATGTACTTTTCTTAATCATTGACAATAACAGCAGGGAATATAATGATTTTACCTTATGTTTGTAAAATGTGACTAGGGTTTTTTTTGTTGACTATAAAGGAAGTCTTATTCTGAAAAACAGGATATTAAGGATTTTTAAAAAATATACTTCTGATCTAATTGTAGAATAAAGCCATTAGATATTTTTTTAAATGGCCTGAAAATAAAGAGGAACAATACGAATATCTAATAATCTTTCCATCCTTTACAAACAGGAAAAAACAGGTGTATATTTGAGAAGTATTACAACAGGTTACCTGTTCAAGGATACAGTAGGAAAATACATTATTTTTCATCTTTACATTCATTTGGAGTTAAGAATCTATTGCTTAAAAGTACCATTCTCAACCTTGCTTCTAAACTAAAATGAAATGTAAACATTTAAACAGAGAAGTATAATGTTGGAGAAAATTCTCATGCAAAGGTCAATCTAGCATAATTTAATGCATTCAAGCCTTATGTGAACAACAGCCTCTTCAGTTGTTGATCTGTTTTTCTAGACTGATCGGTCCTGGTACAGACTTTGTTCCTCTAAAATACCTTTATGGACAATATCTGACAACTACAGAAACACTAATCAAGTTTGAGTCAAAACTGTGTATTTTTATTTGTTCAAACGAATTGTTCCAAGCAGGTCAAGTACTACAGACCACACAGTAACATCTGAATAGTATCTTCTTTGAAATAATACTGCCTGATTGAAATATTTGGGTATCTTTCCATTTTCTGAGAGTTTCACTGGTAACCAAACATAGACTTTAGGGTAGGCCCAGTATTGCTTTAAAGTGAAGGTTTTTTTCAATATAGAATTATTTCAAATTGTTAAAATATGGCTACAAGAAGTAATTAAAAATTCAATATAATTCCAGGGTATCATCTGTGGATATATTTTGAACGTTGAACAAATAAATATCATTAAACAGCACACACTATCCTCAACAGCCCTAGAGAAGAAAGAAATGACAATTTATTTTGCAGGTCACGGTTAGCAAATACAGGCAGTTCTGGCTGTAAGTGAGAGGTGAAGCCGTAAACTGTAGCTGCAGTACTCTAATTCCTAAAACATGAAATATCTTGTATGTACCTAATCTGGTTAACATAAGGTCTATGCATGTTTTTTCTGTATTTTTTTTTTTAAATATTATACTATGTATCTATGTATCTATAAAGGGGGGGATAAAAGTAACATAATATGAATCTTGCAGTTTTAGTACGTGCTATTCCTATTGTATCATTTCTATACTGATTGCACTTCTATCTTATTCATTTGGAAGCAGTACATTCATTATTTTTGATGGTATTATTATTATTTACACCTTCAGTCTTCCTGTTCCCTCTTAACTTTGTTAAATAAGATTAATATTGCGAAAAAATTGAAAATAATAATATAAAATGTCCAAAATATACTTTGGTAAGATCAGTATATTTTTACCAATATCCAAACTTTATTTTCAGGAATTTGTACTTTTAAAGCTAACTGTTTTGAGGATGTCTGAATTTCCTACTGAATTACCAAATAAGCCAATTCTGGTAATATATATTTATACTGTGTATTTACATTTAGTTACACGGTTACGTGGTTTATTTACACAGGTAACTCCTGTGTAGCTCTAAAAATGAACATAAAACCAGTGCAGTAGAGAGAGATTTGAATTTGTAGTTCAGAAGCTGCTGACATTAGGCATTAGACCATAAGTAGGTCAGAATAAACACTTAACATTCAAATTTAAATATAATATTGTGTAATACAAGAAGATCTATAGAGTCATAATGTCTGAATATATTAGGTATGATGATAATACTTTTATTGATTTCAGTCGGTTAAAATAATGAAACTGGATTACACAAATCAATTCTTGGAATGCAACACAAAAGCATAAATTATTTCCTTTACACTTTGAGAATAGGCTTTTCAAGTGAGATTGACTGTAGCTATTTTAGACTGTAACTAAAAACAAGTGTTAATTTTTTCAACCTCACCTAAAAAAATGGCTTATAGTAGTCTTTCTGTTATCTTACAGTTGTCAAGCTCAACAGTCTTTTAACCATCTTACAAACAGCTTTCTCCACATGATCAATTATTTAAGACTCTCACTCTTACATCATTACATCTGCAAGGAGAGGAGGTGTTTCAATAGGAAGATCTACCATTAAAGGCAATTAGAGTTGTCCATTTCCTTGCATGCAGGGAAGACACTCACAAAATGCTGTAAAACATTCAAGAACACACAGTTTCTCTTAATGTCTTCACAGTTATATATAACTAAATATTTCATAACTTCTCAAAGTCTAACAAAAACTAAGGCATTGACTTTTCAGGCTGTCAGGCTTGATGTTGTTATTTTCAGACAGAGAAAGTGCTCTTCTGTATATTTTACATTCATTCTACTCCAGATGGGAATCAGTCTATGATGTTGAAATTACACTTCTATAAAATCATTTAAAAGGTTATGTTTGTCCAGTATCACTATTACAGTTAGTAAAATAAATAAAAAATATGGCATTTTTGAGAACATATCTTACAAAATGAGTAGTGATTCAGAACAAGGAACGCAATCAACTCTGCAAAGCACAAAGCGTGTATTCAAACCTGAAGTGTGAAGCAAAGAGGAATTTGCATTGTGAATGCAACAAAAACTGTAAATCAGTTCTTTAAAAGCAGAAGACAATAGTCTGAGCTAAGGGCTGCAGGCATCACACCCTAAACCGGGTGTGCAGAATACTACAGATTTCCATCCTGAACTTAAAGATCTGCGATGGAGATTCACACTCCACTGTTGTTACCAGGAGGTAATTATACAACAGTATTTCTAATAATGGAGTCCCAAAGCAATGCTTCTTCTCTTCCCAGTGGAAAATATCTTTTGAAGCAAAGAGTGGCTGTGGGATTCAAGAGGAGGGAAAACACATACCATAAAATATAATTAAAAATTGTGGAGGCTGCCTATGACAAGAATAACCATAAAAAACAGATACAAACCAGCTGGCTGTTAACAACTCCTGAGTTATAAAAATCTTAAACCTGCTGTAAAGCACTCAATTCGATTTACATAACCACAGAGCTGACATTCCTTTTAGGCTCCTCTGCTGGGGATTATTTTGACATGTTTTAAGGCAGCATAAAAAGCAACTGTGAAAGGAAGACATGTATCATCTTACATAAAAATTCACTCTTGCCTTAAGATTGGACTTACACACTTTAATCCCAGCATCTTTACGGAAACCGGATAATATCTTCAATGGCTACTGGTGATTCAATTTTATAACATTATCCCTTTGGTGCTCATATTTTTGATAAAGTTGATAGTGTGTATATACTCACAAACAAACAGGAAAAAAAATCTATACAATCACAGAAGCTTAAGTTTCAGTATTGTTACACAAAATACCAGCCTCCACGAGAACCCACTACAGAGTGCAGCGTATCTACCCCGAGATAGATTACGCTGCTTAAGATTGCGATCGGCCTTTGCTAAACAAGAAAAGCATTTCTTAGGAACGTAATGATGCAGACAGCGTTTTACACGACTAACACAGCTTGCTGTAGGGAATTAAAATAAACAAAATAAAATAAAATCAATCTTACATTGAGTGAAGTTTTGATGTATAAGTGCTGGCAGCTTACATTGCCCAGAGCACAGAATGAGTTTTGCCATTTGATAATTTGCTTGATTCACTGTGCTGCCTCATGCAGGGCATTTTATGCCTGATTTATGTTTAATCGAGTCACCTGCTTAATGTTAAGGAGGGTCACAGTTAGATAGAAGGGTTATGACCATACAGGGCTTTCAACATCTCCCAGTTTGACATAAGAAATGGGTGTAAGTGTTAGAGGTCAACGTTTTTCTTTTATTTTTATTTAATGTTCTCTATGGAATATTGCATAAAACATTAATGTACCTCAAAACCAATTTGATTCCCTTTTGAAGCACAGTAGGCAAATATGGATTAGGAGATTCAAAACACTGAAAAACTAAAATAAAAGCAATCTGTAGTCTAAGAAGTGATCATCTAGATGTGAATTTTTTTAAGGGATTATAAGGTATGTTCTTACACAAAAATGAATAAAAGTTTTCCCTTTAATAGATATGCAATTGAATTTAGTCTGCTGTCTGGGAAAAAATAAAGATTATAAAAACCACAGGGCAATAAACTTTTAATATAATTAAGGTGTCCAGATTTACTGTTCATCCTTTCAATCATATGTAACTCAACTGTAGGATTATCAGCTTTTTCTTTCCGATAATGTTATGAAATATTCACCTATATTTTAGAAATAAAACTAGATGCAGACAACTACTACAGATCAGTAAGCTCAGACACATCCAATCTTTAGATTCTCTCAGTGTTTCAACGTGCTGAAAATTACTGCAGGATATTATGTATTTTGAGATTAAAGTCCTCTCATATAGCACTGGAAAAATGTAGACAATGTGCCACATATGATATTTAAAGATGTATTTTTGAGGAAGAACAATTACAGTCAGCATGGGAAGATGGAATTCAGCACTTACCAGTTTGGATAGCTGCATTTCCAAGTTCACTTAATGTTGATTCAGATTTAAAAAATACAATCTTTGGGGTTTTCTGCTGTTTTGGGAATAGTGTATATGTTTTAGAGGGAACAGCATAGAATTATTTGCATCACTGTGGACATAAGTTCTAAAAGAATCTGGCGTTGCATATTTAGCAAATTAATATTAGTTCATTGGAACATTCTAAATAAGCAAAATGTTTATACTAATTTATCATTGTTTACAGCACTGAAGGACTGTAACACCAAGAAACACTATGTCTCCAGTTGCTTAACTAGTATATTAGTTCACCATCACAGGAACAGGTTTATCAGTCTTCTAAGTGCACTAAAATACATACATGTTATGTCATGAACCCAGCTACCAGAACCCAGTAACAGACACAATTCACAGTGAATCCCGACGGACATCAGAAGTTTCAGTCCTTGACTAAAATGTGATGCTGTTAAACTGCATGTGTGTGATATACAGCATTTTGTGCAAATGATAAAACACAGTTTGTCTTACTTCTTTTTATTACTATACCCAGAACATACTAAGCTTCTTCAAATACTTTAAAACATATTGATCATTTCCACAGATTCATCTAACGGACAATATACAGACTCAGTTCCACATCCACACTTTTAAAATAATTTACCTACACTGACAGCTTCACCCATCTAATTTAACATTAACCTTCTAAAATTTAAGCGTTCAGTCCAAACTCTTCCTCTCGGTTCCCTATAGTCAATGAAGGGACATAGGCATTTCCAGAGGGTGATTCATGTGGCCTATCTCATACTGAGATGTATCACTCTCTAGAGATGTCTGCTATTTTCCACTGGCTATGAAAGGAGATTACTTGCTAAGATTTCAACAGCTACATTTCAGGCATATTAGCAGATGAATCGCCTCCTTGATAGCTAACTTCTTAGATGGCTAAAGCTAGGGAAAATTAGTTTCTTTCCTCAGATAGTGAAAATACAACTGAAGATATTTACCTGCATGCTTGCCATTTCTAAAGAAATATAATGAATCTGCCACTTTGAAATTCAAATTTCAAGGTACATATTTCCTTTAAAATTAATTTTATGCTCATAAAGAACTACTACAAAATTATCTCAAGATCTTTTATGTCTACTTGACTAAAAAACCCTACTTCTCAGCAAAATAAAGTAAGCCTCAAATGATAAATGCTTCATATTGTTCTCTGGAGAAGAAAACAATTTCTATTAAATTGTTTCTTTCCTTCTTTCTTTCACAGACTCTATTTTTCCACAAAAACTTTAAAAATAGGTCCTGATGGACATTAAAGAATAAAATTAACTTTGAATCCTCTTAGTTCTCTTACCTTCTATCAACTTCTGTCAAGTATTTTGCCAGTTATTTTTTTCCCCTTGTTCCAAACCTATTAAAATCAAATCAGGGAGGCAAACTAATTTCACAATATAAACATTCACCTTTTAGTCAAACCTAGATTTAATGTTAGAGTAAATATTGCTACAGAATGCAAAGCATCTACTGGATTGAGTCCTTCCCAGATGGATTACTAATAAAATCTGGCCCACATCAGCAGTAACAGGGTTATTGGTAGGAACTCTACTGAACGAGGCATTCAGTGGTTGGTCTCTACAGTTATTGCCAAGTCTTGAATTAAGGGTAAAAATCAGCTACGGAGTAGGACACTGGCAAGTGTCACAGCTACTTTCATATTATACAGAATCCACCATATCACTGTTTCTGCTTTTTATTGCTGCATAGAAAAACTTGAAAAAAAGAATTCATCAGAGTAGTAGAGAATCTCAAACACACTCAGAAAGATGTAGTTCTGTTCAGCTAAGGAATAATAAATAGTTCTGTTCAGCTTAAAGGAATAATAGCAATGTTTATGGGTCTCTACTTCATTTAGGGAGATATCTGAATTAGCATGTTCACATGATACATGCAGGTACTAACTCAGGAGTGGAAGCTCCTCTGTCATAGCAGTGATGCACCCAGGTTGACAATGAATGGTCTCTTTGGTATCACAAATATGCTTTTATTGCCACCTTCTTGAAGGCAGTGGCAGAACAAAGAGGGTGAAGTATCTGAAATTATTTCCAACACTGAAAAGAATTTATGAAAATCTACCAGCTTTCCCTTTGCTTCTGGCTTTCAGGACAGGCTGACAGTGGTTTAACACCTGTGTCCAGAAAGCTCTGTTCTCCAAAGTGCGCTCGCTCTCTAAATAAAGTGCTCTTACATAGTATATTTCACATGAAAAAAAGTAGATGGTAACAGTTAAACATGGAGAGTGGAATCCTGAAAGCCTCCGCATCAAAGAGATGCCCATTGTGCATGCTGGTGAGAATTATTTCCAGCTCTAGAAACCAGATGGGAAAGTTATATTAAGAAGAAAAGAAAAAGGAATTTTATTTTTTTTTAAATAAAAAGCAAACTTTGCATCATAATTAAAATTTTTAAAGAACTGTGAAAAGTCTCTTTATAGATGATCTTTAATGGGCTAGGCTTTTTGAACAGTCCTTTTTGCCCCTGTGCGCCACAAATAATATTTTTATGCTATGATAAAATTGTGACACTTCATTTAGCAGGGTTTTTTTCAACAATTTTTTATTGTAAACACCTCATGCAAAGAACTGCATGAGAAGATATATTTGTCAATATAGTCTGGAAATGGTTTTATACAAAGCTAAAGATTTGTCATAAAGTAGCCATTTTCTCAGGTAGTAGGGTTTCTCTTAGAAGATGTATGCAGTATATGAAAGAAAAACAATGCAATTCAAAATGATTGCATTGTTTGAAAATTTTCCAAGAAGCAGATAGGAAGCAGGAGGAAGCTGGGGGAAAAAAAAAAAAGGATAAGAATTCAAGTCTGTATTTTCTTTGAACATTTGGCAATATGGACATGAGATGCAGTTAGGAGAAATAATAAGCAATGTTAGCACTGCTTTTTATTTGCAACGTATTTATCCATCAGTGTTTAGTTTCTCATTTTTTCTCTGAAAGACCGTTACACAATGGCATTTCTCACAGATTTAGTAGATTAGCCAGACTGGCAAGATAAAGGATTCATTATTGGTCAACTTGCTAAGAATAAGGAAAGGTCAGGCAGTTGGACTAGATGATTGTTGTATGTCCCTTCCAACTGAAATTCTATTCTATTCTATTCTATTCTATTCTATTCTATTCTATTCTATTCTAATTTTATGCACATTATTGATTTAAAAGCAAAAAGAGTTTTGAAAAAGAGGAGGAAGCGGTGTATGTATTTATACGTGTACTCTACTTAAAAGACAGAGTAGTGGACAAAATTCAGTGGCCTACTCAAGACTATTCAAAGAAGTGAGGAAGCATTGTACCACACACCACGATATCAATACCACTTCCCCCCCCAAAAAAGTTGATTAGGATATAATCAATTTCAAAATCTTTCCCATCTCTGAAAAAGATATTGAGACCTAAAAGACAGCACAACATGTAAGATAGAGTGACTTTTGAATACAGAGATAAAGTCAGGGCAGCGGAAACAATATCAAAAGAACAAAACAAATACATAGTAAAACATGGTAGAAGGATCACTTTAAGTAACCATAGGAACAACACTATACAAAAAGTGACATGGACCTAAGGAATGAGTGAGATTTTAGCACTTAGTGACCCCGGACGAAATGAGAAGCCTTCTGCTGGGAGCAGGCCACAGATGTGTGTCTGTGACACAGATCTGTGTTAAGTGAATAAATACAATTAAATCATGAATAATTCTAAAAGAATCAATGATGCAGATTCAAATAAAAGTCCAAAAGACAGTGTTATCTCAGATAAACAGTTCTGAATTATACAGCAAAGCAAACAAAAAAAAGACACCACTTTTTTTTTAAACAAAGCAAAGCAAAAAGGATTTTCCAAGGGCAGTCCAAATACAGCTTCTGTGGTTACACTGAATTTAAAGAGTCTAAGATGTGAGACAGAAATTAAGTTAAATCCATTGGCAATAACCTTCATCCAACTTGATCACAAGTTATATAAAAGCTGCATATCCTTCAGTTTCACCTATGCCCTACTTTAATCTGGGCTACCTAATGAATCTATTAATTTACTTGATTACTTAATAAAAACTACAGTCAAAAAAATAAAATTTCTGAAAAAGTACATCATCATTTATACTACAAAATCCTGATACACTTTTAAAGTGTCGGTCCATTGGACAAATAAAGTTCTGTGAAACTCTTGCCTGGTCAGTTGGAAAGGACTAGGGAATAAAATATTTGGAATAAATGGTACAAGAAAACATCCCAGGGAAAATCTGGTTTATGTTCTTCACTTATTCTTCATTTATTGTTTGCTTTTCCAAAAGTATTTATTTCCATTATTAAAGATTTAATGAGATAAATCAGAATATTAAATAAAGACAAAGGAGGTTTGAGAAAGGAGTGGGAAGAAGGAAGATAAATTAAAATACTAATTCCTACCACAGTTCTGTGAGTTTATAAGGATGAGTTTATATAGTTCAAAATTCATGCCAAGACTAAATCTGTGTAATCTGGAAGCAGTGAATTTTCCAGTGCTCATTAAGGAAAATGTGTCAAATTAGGATGGATAAAGAATTATGTATTCTAGTCCTTCTCTCGGTTTTCAGGAGAGAGTAGGAAATAACAAGTCACAAACAAGGGTGAGAACCCAGAACACCTGTATGAAATTCTACAATATTTGTTCACATAAAATAAGAGTAAGTATTTGCTCAGAGTATGTGACTTGGAACTAGAGATATTTTGAGATGATACAATGTCTCAATACCAAGATTAATATTTTGACTGATATCAGTAAATTCCCTTCTGGTAATACAAGTGGAGATTTAACTAACTAATTAAATAAATAAGTGGGAAAAAAACCACCACCAAAACACACTCATAATAGTAATAACAAACTCTACTGACCCTATGAAGACAGCAACTAACAATTACAAACAATTTAAAAGCAAGTATTTTTCTTGAGAAAAGACAGAAGTCTGCATTAAAAGAAATTCTGTGAATGGTTTCCCATAACTTGGAGACTCAGACAGCAGGAATTATAGGGCATGTATAACTGCTGGTCTCATGATGACCTTAAAAAAAAAAGAGATTAATTTAAAAGACTTGTTTCCAAATGCAAAATCAGCTAACAATTCTTTGACTTTCTGAGTGGACGTGGCTATGGTAATTACCCCATGTTTGGACTGAGTGTTTCTTTTTGTACACAGGGATAAGGGCACCATACATATAGGGAAAAACTATGGGGTTTTTTCCTTCTTGATCATAAGAAAGTTAACTTGAGGCCAGAACAGGACTAAAGCAGAGGAAAAGTCAAAAACTTTTTCCTGGATTAAATAAGCAAGCAATTAAAGAATGCAAAAAAAGGTACACTGCTTGAGATTTTAATGAAAAAAAGTCATCGTCTTTAACATGCACTGGACAAATGGTACCCAGCTATTCAGCAGAAGGTGGAGAAACCAAGTTGCTTACACTTAAAACAGCATTTCCATATAAGTATTTTTAATTGCTTTCCGATGCTTTTAGATCTTAGTAGTGATTAACTTCATTCAGCAGACATAAGTAAGAGCTTGCATTCCAAAAGCTTGTAAATTGTTGGCACTTGGTCTAATGAAAGACAACACTTCCATAAAAACTTTGCCTCTAGTTTCTTTAAACCAAAAACCATACTAGAAACTCAACAAGTGAAATATACATCCTGATAGTAGTTTTGCAATATGGCTACAAAACACATTCAGCAATTGGCCATGGACAGAACATGAAACAGAACTGTCCAGGAACTCTTCCTCAGAAGATACGGATGAGGGGTATTCTTTAGGTTGAGAAAGATTGTAACAAGAAAAAGAGCTGTTAAGTTGTACGCTGTAGGATGCAGGTCTGTCTTCCAAGCCAAAGAACAGCTCTGAACTGTTTTATTTATTGGTACAGATGCAGCCATAAAAGTCATAGTCTTTACAGGAATAGTAACCTAACTAGTAGCATCTCCTGCCTGGACCTTCCTGGTGTGTAAGTATTCAGGATTTTTTTAATTTTAATTCTACATAATGTCACCTCCTGATAACAGGATATAAAATTTTAGCCCAGGTAGTAATAGAAATCAATTTAAAGAGAAATCTGAGTAATTTACATTTTATATTTAAATGTTCTTATAGCTGTATTTTAAAAATAAAAAGCTAAATCCTATTTCATAATGAGTCATTCCATAATCCATAAGCATGAAGCTCACATTGTTATATACTATAGAGGTAAAAGTGCTATATTTTTTGTCATTCACCTCTAGAAGTATGTGTTCGGTGTGTTCAGCATCTGTATATCTGTGACTTCAAAGACCGAATATAATTTGAGCTTTCTTTTCAATAGAAGAAAAAAATTACTTTAAAAATTGTTTTGTCACCCAGTGACTGAGTGCACAGTAACCACTGTTCTCTTCCACTTCAATGAAATATTAATCTACTAGAATCTTTTGAGATACTTTTCAAAACAAATGTACTGATTCACAAGAAATCACCTTTCTCTTCTCAAATACTTGTACTGAATACTGATGGGATGCTGAAAATCATTCAGGGTTTTTCCTGGGTTTTTTTTTTCTTTTTGTTGGTAGTCTAGTCCTTAAGAAAAGAATGTACTGTTGTGATGCAGTAAGCCACCTGGTTATTAAATTGCCCAAGTCCTTTTATTCTCATACTCACATACATTTATGAAGCAAGGGTATAGGCAAAACCTATCATTGTTTGCACTGTGTTAAGCAGCTTTTCTCAACATCTGAACTCCAAGCTTGAGTGACATTACAGTCAGTATCCTAATACAGTAATTATATCTAGGTCTCCGTAAATTGGATTGATGTATCATAGCATATGAATTAAGGAATTAATTTACAGTCAAAATAAAACATAAAAGTGACATCATCCTTTTTAGTAGTGATGTTGTTTATTTGAAATCCAACCCTTGATCTTCATGGTACCTAGCAAGGCAGCTCCAGTAACCCCATGTAATCATAAATGAAGATTACTGGAATACGCAGCTGACACCACCTTATGGTTTGAATTCTGTACTTCCACTATAAGAGCCAGAAACATTCCTTCTAAAAAGTAGTCTGCAGAAAGCAACACTATTCTATTAACTTTCCTCTCACTAAGAGCAACTGGATTGTTCACTCCCTATGTGTGGTCTTAGTGCCTGTGATAGCAGACAGCATAATGAATATAGAGAAAAGGAAATTTAGTAGATGCATCTGCCCATTTAGAACACTCCTGGCAACTTGTTCTACTTCCCCTATGTCAATCTAAATCTCAGCCACCACCTAACGAAAAGGTAATGTTGACAAAACCTTACTTTTCAGTAAAACTTGTCAATACACTGTCTGTCTATCTGACATTGCTATGGATTTTGATGACTTAAAATGACTCAGTGACATTATGAATTTTGTCGTGACTAGGTGCAGTTTTCCTTTCCCCAGCGTATTCAGTCCTTGCATGCTACTGTTTTCATAGGGAGAAATTAATACATCATTAATTGATGACCTGACCAAAGCAATGTAATAATGGTAACATTCTCCTCAATCTTTTTTCCTAAATGTCCATAGTAGTCACATTTCTAATACTACTAGTAGCAGTAACAGTTTATTCTTTGCTGACAGCTTAAACACAGTATCTCATTGCAATTAAGACTGTATTGAAAGGAGATGACTTAAGAGGTATTTGTAAAACATTCATAACTAAAAAACATTTCAGAAAGACAAAATAAAGCCTCCTGTATATGGACTGTTGAAAGAGGACAACTCCTGAAAGCAATGATGCAAATACTGCAACAGCATAACTTTGTAACTTCTCAATAGTGACAAATTAATAGAAAATAGCAAACAAACAAACTTGTATTATATTAAATAATTTTGTTATACCAACTCACAAAGAACTCTCTCTCTTCCCTCCCCCCTTCTCGCTCTTTGTCTCTCTGTCTTACACACATACACACAAAATTTTTTTAGCCCCTTTCCTTCCCACTCTGTTTGCCTTTCCAATTGCTGCCTCAGGCACACAGAAACCAACCATAGCAGCTACCTATTTCTGCATCTTGAAAGAATAAAAGAAGTCTTCTCACCTAATGAAAACAAAATGAGGTTTCCAAACTTAGTGTTTGGAATTCATGGACCAACAGTTTTCATAAACCACAAGCTCTGGAAGCAGCTCCATGAGCAATAACTGACAGATCATTTTATATTTGCAATACAGTTCATCAGCACATCTTTCTACATGCTTAACTTCACAATATAGTTCTCACATAAATACTCTCTGACTTCCAACCAAGAAGAAAAACACTAAGCAACTTGCAGACCATCTAGTTTGTCTTGCACAATCAAGTTTGTAGAACAATGTGGCCCTGAAATCTTCAGCCTGGGACTTGAACCAGAATAACCTCTTCAAAACCCTTGTCCCAATTAAGAATACTTTAGGATAGCTCTAATATCCTACATAGGACAACATTAGTAAGAACAATGCAGTGCACTGTCAAGAACTGATAGTGGAGTCATTATAATTTTGATAGTGTCTTATCCTGTCTTACAAAATTCATGTAGTCAATGTTACTAGAGGAGCTGCAAGTCATAAGGACAACTCATAGTGTCTGTCTGTCTCTGGAAAACTGACAAAGCTCATTTTCTGTTTGATAAGTTTCTTTCTTGTATCAAACACAGGTAATTTAAAATAAGTATCAATGAAATCAACAATACATTACTTAGGTCATTCTTCTTTTCCAAAGTTGTAGTCTTTTAAAGTTGCTCAGATAGAAAAATGCTTGCTTGCACACTTTTCTTGAAGATATCAGTTGAATAAATTTGTAAGTTCCCTTCCATCCTCTATCATGTAACAAAAATGCCTGTGCTACCTGACATCTTTTCTGATATTCCCTTCATATTTAAGTCTTTGGATGAGATCTGGAAAACTCCACAGCACATATTGTTCTTAACAAGGAGAGAATCATATTAAAAAATGACATTTGACTCCACCCACAAAACCAAAAACAAATCATAAAAATTAGGTAAATACATTATGCTGAAGTTTGCCCAAGGAACTGTGGATGCCCCGTCCCTAGAAGTGTCCAAGGCCAGGCTGGATGGGGCTTTGAGCAACCTGCTCTAGTGGGAGGTGTCCCTGCTGGGGGATCTCTAAGGTCCCTTCCAACTTTAATCATTCTGTGATTCTGTGAAATTTGTTCCTGTGCTTTAGAGAATCCCCAAATATATGATAATGAAATCATGGATCATAAATTTGGAATAAATTTGAAGTCATCTTTTATTGAATGTGGTATGCAGCACTGGTAGAAGATCAAATATAAAATTAAGAGAATATCATTCACCCTTCATTCGTCATGTCACACAAGGACATAAGTAGTCTAATTCTACAGGAAAGAAGACAGGTATCCTGATAGCATCCAAGAGCTTCATGACATCATGATGATGCAGAACCATAGTTAGCAATGTGATGATCCTCAGCTTTGTACCAAATCTTGCTACGCTTACTATAAAGATTACAATCTCCATTATATTGCTATAGCAATTGCTACATCATCTGGTTAAGATATCAACATGTTTGTAAGACTAAGATATTATTCCAAATTCAGCAGCTCAGGTTCATTTCTAGTGTCAGTGTTTAATAAAATAATATTCCGTATTTGATGTTTAAAACAGCAATGCTTATCTTACTCTATAAAAAGTTTGTTTTGAACTAATTAGAAGTTAAATGTTTGGCAATCGAATTATTTTGCCTAAACGCTCTCATTAAAAATCAAGAATGATTGGAGAAATATCAGGTTTATTATTAAAAATACTGCAAACATATGAGGAAGATCATCTTGATGTTTTTCTATTGAAAGACTTTGCTTGAAATGTGAGCTATAACACAATCTCAGCATTTCTCACAATTGGTAAGCTTACATTTTGCATAATTTAATTTTATGAAACAATCACTGTACTCCACAATATATATCTTTTCAATAACTTTTTCATTTCAATTACAAATAAGAGACTGTTGGAATTCAGTAAGCTATAGTAATCACTAGTAAGCACTTCCATTACCAGGTCCAAATTTAGCCACTGATAACTTCACCACATACCTGATTTTAAGAATAAGATTTCAATTGCATTCTTTTGTATCAAGAGTTTGGTGGTTTGCTTTGTTTCTTGTGTTTTTTTTAATTCTGTTTTGGTTTGCATGTTACTTGTTTTATAGGAAACCCTGATGGTAAAACACCTTCTTTTGAAAAGTAGGGGTCTTTTTCCCCAAATGTTAAAGATACTTTTATGACTTGAAACAAAAAACTGGAATTTGGGTAAGAGTGGCTTCTAAAGTCAGAGACGCATAATTTTTTTCTGATCATGTTAAATCTACCCTGGCTTAGCAAAGCTATATATATATGAAAACTATCACACATCATTAGAGACTTTACTAATATCTTCTAATAGTTCATTTTTATAGAACATGGTCTTTCAACTGGGTTCCTACAAAACTGGTACAGAAATGTCATTCTTATGGGGAAATTCACAAATCAGTACCATTACATCCTTAGCCTTCAGAACGCAAAATTATTCTGTGATCCAGGAAGAAAAAAAAATTCCTATCCCAGATTTTCCACTGAAAGGTAATAAATCTGTGCATAAAATTGTGATGTGCACATTAGCTGAGTAGTTACAAGATGCAAGTAGAAAAGAGGATTCACTAGCTTAAAACTACGGTGTAAAATAACTTTACTCCTTAGCTCCTTCTTGAGTACCTTGAGTGTGTCAAGGTAGCTGACTATCTTCACTGCTTAAATATTTAATCCCAGAACCTCTTTTGGAGTGAACCAACTTGTTCCCTTTATATCAAAAGCTGGGAGCATTTCTGGAAATAGTTCAGTCCAGGGAGTCCTCTCAACAGACAGTGGGTGAACCTGCATGAGGTTTGACCCTCTGACTTAAAAAGTTTTCCAGTAGCATCCTGTCAGCTTTGAACATACATAGTGTTGTATGGTATAACACTGCAAAATGTACGAGTTCTTAATGATTTACATTTATTAATTAAAAAGGTTCTATTTCTGAAAGTAATTCTTGGTTTTAAAAATATCTTATGACTGAAAAAGCTATGTCTAGGTGGTTTATCATAAGCAAAGTTACTCAAAGCCTACTCAAAATTACTCAAAGTTACTCAGAAATGGCAAGAAAGAGAACAGTTGTCAAAAGCAAATGTAGTTAAATAGCTTTAGATTCAGAGACAGTTTATAAACTGCCTGCTTGGAGATCTTCCATACACTTGCCTATAATAAACCATGTAGTCACATATTATTTTCTTACAAAGTGCTACCGAAGTCACTGAATGTTCACAGGATTCTGATCCTTGGGTTACTGGGACTGCAAAATAAATTCTTATAGGGCAATATTTTCTGTTCAAGTACTATAATAAATTTCATTTTAACAAAACATTTAAAATGAAGGTTGAGGAGTAAAATATCAAAAGTCAGAAAAGAATGAATTTGGGTATGCCTGAGATTAACACTCAAGTCCACACTGTCTTGCATTCCTACCCTGATAGTTGCTGCACCAATTATTTGATTGGGGGATTTTTATCAAATTTGTGACTACATGGAAAATCAACTTAATTATTAACTAGTGAATGTAAGGGACTCATTAGACATTAAAACTAGTGAGCTTTCAGAACTGGTTTTCAGTGATAAAGTCCCTTGTGATAAAGTAGAAAATAGCTAGCCATTCAACAGGATGATAATATGACACAATTATGACAGCATTTTCAGAAGAGGACAGGTGGCCTGAATTACACTTTAATTATGATTTTAAAAACTATGAAATAATAGATTCACAGAGCTAAGTCAGTATATCTTCTCACTGATATATCAACTAGTGAATACGATAGAAGCTTTCACATTAATTATAATGACTACTTCCTTAATGAAGTGCATAAATGTTAGTGTAAGCTGATTCAGTTTCTTGAATTAGGTTACAGTTTATCACTCTGAAAGAAGGATTTTGTTACTTATTTTTACAATCAGTTATTTCAGTTCCAACAAATAAACAGTATATCATCCTATAACACCAATCAAAAGCAATGCTAATGTTAAAAATGATTAAACACTAATAACCAAAACACTGTATTAACATGGAATGCATTTTAAAAGAAGTAAGTGATAGCCACTCAATTTTATTACTGTTCATCTTTTTAACCAACACAAGATCACAAAACGTACACATTATATAAAATAAATAACTGAATAAAAGGTTTGCTTCTCAAAATTGCTAGGTATGTAACTTAAACTTTCAATTTCTAGCCCCTGGAATACTCATAGAAATCAACTCTCTTCACTTCAAAAAATCCTTACAGGATCAAGTCTAACAGGAGAAAATACTTCCAACTACAGATTTTGTTTCTTGGCAATATCCAATATGATGTGGATATAATAACAAGGATAATTATATTTTAACCATTCTTTCAGTTCTGCCTAATACAACATCAATAACTGTGAGCCAGAGAAAATGAAATTATTTAATTATGTGATTAATCTATCTTTAAACACCAAATAATTCCATCTTCTACTTCAGCAGAAATGTTGCTGCACTTTATCAACAGCTGCATCTGTGAATTCCAATTGTCCTCCATGCTGAAATAATCTATACAAAACCTTTCAACTCTCTGCATACTCTAACTCCCCATGAAAATGCTTCGTGGCTGAGAGAGTTTTGTACAGGATGGAAGTTGGAATATAATTCTATTGATTCGGGCACACAGACAGAGACAAAATAAGGATGAGATTAGAAATAACAGTTTCAAATTACCACTTAAGAGAATCATAGAATCATAGAATCCTTTGAGTTGGAAGGGACCTTAAAGATCATCAAGTTCCAACCCCCCTGCCATGGGCAGGGACACCTCCCACTAGAGCAGGTTGCTCAAAGCCCCATCCAGCCTGGCCTTGAAAAAAGGCTAGAATAGAAGTTTAACACAGGGAAGTATTTATAATTCATACACATGAAACATTTCAGAGGAAGATAGGTGTCTTTAAACTGAAAAAGAAGACTTGTATCAGATACGGAACAGGGGGACAGAAGTAACTATCGTAAAGCAAATATTTTCAAACTAATAATAATCGTAATATTTATTAATAAATAAAACAGGTAAGGTGCTTTTAATTTACTTATTTTTAATTGACAAAGGTGTATCTATAGAGACACATATGAAGTAGTATTCTTATCATGCCCTATAATTGTGGTTTCCAAAGGCATGTTATATTCCCGTTTTCTTTTTGAGAGAAAGATGCAGTTCTTGAAGTAAATACAAGAGTTTTGTAGTTAACTGTTTCACCACCTGCAAATTACCAGCACAGTAGGCCAAGCTACAGAAGAATTGTCAGGAGCTTTATAAAACACTTTCAAAACCTGAAATATTTCATAGAATCACAGAATCATAGGATGATTTGGATTGGAAGGGATTTTAAAGATCATCAAGTTCCAACCCCTCTGCCATGGGCAGGGACACCTCCCACTAGAGCAGGTTGCTCAAAGCCCCATCCAACCTGGCCTTTATTTAAGAATAATTACCGAAAAAAAATAAAAATTGAAGACTGAAGAGACTTTCTTTTCAAAGTTTGTAAGAAAAATAATGGAGATACCATTTTATATGTTATGTAGCAACTACAGACAAAAAATACAGAGCACAATGTATATCATACACTCCGCTCGGGAACTGCAGCACTGCTTTTCTGATTAATTACAATTATCTACCGTTTCAACTTTAGACAACTTTTGAAGCCTTCTGAGCAATTAGCCAAGAAAAGATCTGCAGTACACAGAGATATGAGGATCAAAGTTAACTATGATGAGACATCTAGTTTTGGAAGGGCTTCAAGGCGTTATCCAGATAAGCCTGAAAAGTCAGTACACCTGTCTGAACCCACACCAAACTCTTATTTTTTTCTGACTACATCATGTGTAACATAGGCAGATTTTACTTCTCTGGATAATTCAAGAATCTCTTTATTACCTGTTACTACACATTTCTCACTTTGTCACACCTTCAAAAGCCCTACATTTATTTTAATAAACATAAGACTGTCTTCTGTCAGCTGACCAGTCTTTTCTAAAGTTGGGAACATTCTGTAAGTTGGCTCTAATGAAAGGTAGTGGTTAGATCAGCAATTGTGGGTAATATTTATGAATCTTGTGATAAAAATAGACACAATATCACCCAAGAGGTGATCCTCACTTCTTCATTTTATGGTCCCTTAAAAAAAAATTTATTCCTTTTTCCTTTTTGTTTTCCTTCTCAATGTATTCCCTAAATCTCATCTTAGTCCCTAAATCCTTCTCTAAACCAAATCTATTCTAACTGATGATGCAACATTCTCTGAGTCAGTTTTCAGTTTGGACCAGTTTTGTACCATTATTATTTGCATATATAGGCTATGCATGCAGTACCAGCCCCCTTAGAAACCAGGATTTCCACCTTTAAATGTGCACTTCTGTATCATGCAGCAGATTTCAGGAAAAGGAAAATTTTCAAGTAAAACTCATACGTTAAATCATAGCATTATGTATCCTAGATATACCTAATAATTGCAGATCTCTGTTATTTAAAGAGCATTAAATAGCACATAATTGTTTGTGTGATCACTTACACTCTTTTGTAGGCAGGAAGGAAACTTAGTTATTATACTCAGATTATTAAATCAATCAGAAAGCTTAAAAAGAAGAATTTGTTACCAAAAAAAAAAAGAGAGAAAGGAAGGGGGGGAAGCACTTAACAATGCAGTACTTTGATTTTTTTTTTCTGCTTAGAGCTGTATCCTAACAGGAAATTCAAACTTCATAAACTTTTCGAACAAGGAGTCATCAGCCACAAAGATATCTTAGGAATTGGAGCACCTGACTTATGAAGAGAGACTGAGACAGCTTGGACTGTTTAATCTGGAAAAGGCTCAGGGGAGATCTTATCAATGTGTATGAATATCTGAAGAGAATAGGGGAAGTAAAGAAGATGAAGGTTCTTCTCAGCTTCTTGCCCATTGCCAAGCACAAACTGAAATACAGGAAATTCCATTGAAAAGTAAAAAAAAAATATTTAGAGAGTAGTGAAACACAGGTTGCAAAGAGACATTGTGGAGTCTGCATCCTTGAAGGTGCTCTAACCCCAACGCAGCCCTGAACAACATACTCTGTGTCACCCTACTTTGTGACCAGGGGAGGCTGGACTAGATGTTCGCCATTCCTGCCTTCCAACCTCAACTGTTCTGTGGTTCTATGACTATACAGGGTACACGGTGAAAATATGGAAGAAAACATTCACAACTGGCAAGAATTTCTAGTATCCACTAACGTAGTAACGCGTAATTGCATCTACGTCATCTATTGCAGTTAGAGCAGTCCTTTCTTCATAGGGCTCTTACAGGGGTTTTTGGACTTACAAAGTAGCTGTACAAATATTGATTGATTTAAACTCACAAGATTAGATTATACTCCTATTTTTATACTTGCCTGTCTGTAAAATGCTGAAAGGACTGTCATAGGGTGCTGCTGTCATGATGTTCCTTACCTCGGCCGAGCCACACTCCATGGAACACTATACCCAAGCATTTGTTGCTAACAGTGTCAGTGTTCGCATTTTTTTGTGCTGCTTGAGATTCAACACCACCACAATGGGAAAAAATCATGCTCACCCCTTCTGTTGTGGTAAGGCATGTAACGTGAAACCAGTCCAAACGTAATAGCGATTTCATTTAAACCTTTCCTCTTTTGCAAAATACTAACAAAGCATTACCATCCTAAAAGGATTTGATGAATGATAACCTTACATATGCCTATTTTCTTTAATTTTGAATTATTTTCTTCCTTTTTTTTTTAATCATAATTTTAAAAAGATCTACATCTGGCTTTGTGGGCTGATATTCTACGAAATTGGATCTGTGTTTTTAGTACCGTGTATTTTTATCATTAACTTGTTATGACCAGCTTTAAAGGACTAGAGAGGAATTGGATACTTTAGGCATTGGTTGTGGTTTTAAACTGCTTTCTTAGAATAAAAAAAAATGGGAGAAAAAAAAAACAACCAGAAGATATTATATCAAGAGGAGATCTGCTCTTACATATTAACTGTAACACAAAACCCCAAATGATACTGTTGACAAAGGGGTTTTTTCCTCTCTCCCTCTTTTGGCCTTATTTGTCTCTGACTTCTTTCATGTCATCTCCTTTCTACTTTTCACATGCATTTTTTCCTTTGATATTTTCCTGCCTTACTTCCCCCAAATAATTTCCCTTTGCTTCTGCAATTTTTGATCTCTCCCTCATAAACACAAATGCTCCTGCCCTATAAAGCTTGCTTTCTTTCCCCACGTAGACCCTATCTATTATTCTCACGTTGCATTCACGCTGCAACTCTATCTCCTTTACTAGGTTTCATCCCATATGTCCTTTTGTGTACAGTATTTTAATCCCGATTTTTTTTTTTTTGCTGATCACATCTGCCTGGACAATCACTGTGAGTCCTACCCTCCCATGCCTACACTCTCAGCCTCATCCCTCCTTCCCTTTGCTTACTTTATAACTTTCTCTTACCAACCTCAGTTGTCTGATTTGTCTCTCCTCATGATCTTTAGCATTTTGAAAAACTATAAATTTCTAATAAAATACTTCTGGCTATGTGTCTCTCTCACTATGTAAAGCAGCTCTTAAGCCCTAAGGCCAAGAAGCATGGCCTCACTTTTGTCCACAGAGCTAAATTCTTTACACCTTCCTCCCTCCTCCAGATAAGAGATTTGCATCCAAACATGTCAGTTTCCGGCATGTGGTATTTCCCAAACTGTGCCTTTTCTTGAGAATGTTAGCCAGACCATGCCAATGACCGTGCTCATACTTAGACAGATGATCATGGGCATGTATACAAACATCCAAAGCCATGTATCCAATCTCCGATACCCAGCAATCTTCCTCTCTACTGGGATCTGTCTAGTTTATTACCTTTCCTTTACAGATTCACAGAATGATATGGGGTTAGCTATGCAATCAAGCGGAGAACAACTCAGGAAGAAGGGGAAGCTCAGGTGAACTTTGCTGAAGCAAGTAAGACAATTGAAGTCATCTGTAACACATGTAGTGCTGAGAGACACAGTTTAGTGGTAACTTGTCAAGTTCGACTTAACAGTTGGACTTGATGATCTTAAATGTCTTTTCCAACCAAAACGATTCTATGATTCTGTGAAGAGAGAGAAGGTGGCACCACCATCAACAGCTTGACTGCTGAGTGCCTCCTTCTTCAGCTGGCTCTCCGGTTCATGTCCTCCCTGCAACAAAGCCCTTCTTAGTTTATCTATGTCTAAAGAGCAAGTCACTGCTAGGAGACGTTACAGTAACTTTCAAAAGAAAATAGTAGTTTGAGAAACAGATTGTTACATGACTTTAGTATATGGCCTCAGGAGATATATCAAAAAATAGAATTTCAGGATGAAAAATTAAGAAAGACATGTGTGCAGTATAGAGTTATTTTAACTAACTCAGTTTCTTCAGGCAACTATATTCATGATGACATTATCAAATTAAGCAAAGCAGCAAAAAATCAGAAGATATCTGATCTATTAAAAATTAATAAGGAGATTATTGTCTAATGATAGATAATTCATGCTTTGAAAGGTTTTTTGTTTATAAAGAAAAAGAACAGGGGGAAAAAATTATAAAGGATTATTGTTCGCTCAGTTATTTGTATTTTGAAGTACTCAGCTGCCACAGTTTCCATTATATACAATACATTTATGTAACAATAATGTTACATTATGGAACTCCGTTGTAATATTTGGTTTCCTAGACTGTTAATTTATTAACAAGTGGGTATAAGCCAAGTGTTCAAAAGGTTGCCCGTGTGAAGGTGTTTCTAATGATCCTACCTGTTGGCGGGATGATTCCAGGAGACATTAGGCCTGGGACAGAATGTGGCATGATATGAGAATTCTCTGGGGAGGTGACACTTTGAGTCCTCTTAGGAGGCCTTCCAGGTCTAGAACTGAAACAAACAAACAAAAAAATTTTTACAATTAAGCTGTTGTCTTACACATCATTTCAAAGTTGTTTCAAGTGGTAACATGGACTGTAAATAAATTTGTTTCAAGGACGGTTGCTTTTGCAGTTAGATGTAATAGACTTCCATCACTAATTAGATTACATGCTGAATTCATTTTCCTCATTGAAGATCAGCCGCTCTTGATGCATAATTCATAGCCTGCACCTCGTTACCTGCTTCTTCATATTAATATCTATACACAGTTTGAATTGCCTCGTTTGCATATGCTAAAGTTCTGCATGCAGCCTTCAGCACGAAAATTATGCACTAACTTGTAATAATTATTACAGTCAGCCTGCTATTGATTTATGAGACTTTTAAAAACCAAATATGTGTAGTACTTGTAATGAATGATATTTTAAGGTTCTTCAGGAAATTAAAAGGCAATGGCTGCCTAAGGAAATGTTCTGCTTGTTTGATTTAATACTACAGTTAGCTGGGAGGTGGAATGAAAGAGTGATTCAGACCTATAGCACATTTTTCGATGATATGTTTTATTACTTTGCACTGCTAGCCTGATATCTAGATGATAAATGACAATACATATCTAATGTGTGAAAAGGTCTTGCAATTTCTTTATTTTTTGTCATTTAAAAGATAAGTCAAGTTATCATTTAACCCTTATTCTATTTAAAGTGAAAATCTCCCTAAGACACCTTACTTTAAATATACTACTTTATGTCAGAAAGGACTCGGAATTATTTGTAAGATATTGTTGAGCAACTGCCATCACAGCAGCTTATATCTGTCCAGTATGGAAAAATAAAGGGCTTCACATTTAAGCACTCCTTGTCTGTTAAATGCTCACATACACAACTTTCCATCTCCTGGACTGTGTAAGTAGCATACAAATTAGATACAGATTACAATGAAAATACTTATTACCCACTTACATGCAAATATGTACCTGCTACATACAATGCATATCCAAAGGCTTGTATTCTTATGTATAGATCATAGCAGGGTACTATTGCAACATCCTACAATTGCTTATTTAGGGGACACTGTGGAATAACTTGACAGAAAAAGGTGCAGTTCTAACACTGCAGTGTTAACCTATGCTTTGCCAAATGTCTGAGGTTCATCATTTGTTTCAAAACAAGAAAGAAAAGAAAGGTGGCTGTGAAAGGTTTTGCTCCTTAGGTCCTCACTCTAACAAAACTCTCATCAAGGATAATGGCATTTGTAGTTACTCTGGGACTACAGAAGGAGGCAGAAAATAAAATACCTCTGTTTTCGGTTCACAGTCATTCCCCTTGTGTTTGGAAATACAGCCCCCCCCCTTTTTTTTTTTTTGCTACTTCTACAACCTACCTTTAATAAACCGAAAACAATCAAAGTACAGGGCATTTTCTTGGAGTTTAATGACTCAAGGCATTGAGTCATTAACCTTAACCGATCATTAATTCCCAACTTAATGTCCTGAGATGAGGTCATTATTAAAATTATAAGCTTGATAATTTCTTTGATTCGTTTGGTATTTTTGATTTTCTTTAATACAAACAAAACTGTCATACTTTCACAATAACAAGAAAAACAGTTGTAGAAAAAGAATATTATCTTATTCCAGCTCACAGAAGCAAATTGCCTTCCGTCTTTTTTTGAAATTTCCTCTGTGATTTACAATAAAAATAAACATACCATGAATACACATAAAACTGATAAAAACATCATAGACAAAAATGATCTGATTTAAATGGAGTGTTTCTAATATATTCACCCACCAAAAAATGCCACTATGTAAGAAAACTTTAATGGCTTAATTTAAATACCTGTGATGATGAGCTGTTCTCAAATCACTGCTGTGATATAAGTATAGAAGGGTCTGACACACAAGCAGGGTGCCATAGCATAATGCACAAACTACCAATGACTTCCAAGTGTTTAAAAAACAAGTTCACTCCTGCAAAGACTCTCTTTGAAGAATTAATGCTTATTACCAAATACAGCCACTGCAGATGTCTGAATGCTTTTGTCTTTGATTTTGAGGAATTAAACCACCCCTCTTCAAAGCCTAAGAGAACATACCCAAACCTGTAAATGAAGGTCATCAGCAAGTTATAAGTGAGTGATATTGAAATATCCAAGGCAAAACTCTTCCTTTGGTTGCCTTCTACCATCAAGTTGATTGTGCTGCTCTACACGAAAGGGCTGTCATACTAAAAACCACAAATGAGCCCAGCGACCCAACTCTACACCGTGATTTATCTCAAACCTTAACAAATAAATCCTAATTTCCCAACTCCAATCCAACTAACAATATTTAAATGAAATTCCTGAGACATAAACCTCTTTTAACATGATATAATTTTTAAGCACTAACGCCAGTTTACTCTAATAAGACCTTTCTCTAAGAAAGGCTTTTCCATCTGACAAGGCAGAAAAACAAATGCAAGAATTATTTCTGAAGGTCTGAAAGATCTGATTTAGAGTCATAGCAGACTAGGCAATACACAAAATGAGTAAATCCTTGATTGGTTGAAATAAGCACACACTGACTATCCCAAATAACTGATTAAACCACAATAATTATCTTAATCTGTTATTTTTAACTTGCTTCATTAAACAAATTCCTAACTTGAAATACTACCACTTTATAGATCTGTTTTCAAACTATAAGACTTGCAAAATCTTGTATAAATCATTACAAAAGTTATAGGGAAAAAAGTATCTAAAAATTACTTTCAAAAATAGTAACTCTGATTCTATTAGAAAACTTGCACGTTGTTTTGTATTTCATTATCATTTTTATAGCTATATGATAAACTCTTTAAAAAAAAAACATTAAAAGCATAGCAAATGAGTTTAACTATCATAAACAGAATGATAAAAATAGCTTAATGAATCATTTTGTTGGTGTTTTTCCTAATCTTGTGTATACTAAAGACCTACTTATTTTACATTAAAAGAAGTTCACATTCATTCCAAGATTAGAAGCCTGCTTCCGGGTACTCATGTACCTCACGTACAAGGTATTCCGTTTTGTACCAAAACCAGTAGATTTGTCTTCAGTATTAAAATAAAATATAATTTAAATAGGTATGAGTTGATTTGTTATGCAAAAGATACTTTTAAATGCCAGAGCAATGTAAGTTACTGTTCTAGTTCATGTCATTAAGATATAAAAATCATAATTTAAGCACTGTTGATAATGTTCTTTTTATTCAAATTTAGATGTTATATGTAAGTTTTTATAGAGATATAAAATATACTGTTTTTTGTCTTTTATCTGAATAAAATCTTTGGAAGAATAACACTGGTTCTTTCTGACATTTGACTTCTTAAGGTAATGCCAGTTATCTCACTGGGTAAACTACTCAAAGATGACTGATTTTGATTTTGAAGATGAGTATAGTTTGGATTTTTTAGAGCTAAGATAAACACACTGAAGTGCCAAAACTCAAAGAGCCAACATAAGTCTTGTGAATACCTAGGGTCATAGTACAGAGAAGTCTTTGGGACTTTGCAAGAAGACACTAGAAGAAACGGACCTACATCTGGAAGTCATAGCTAGTCTTCGTTTCTACTGTTTAATTTTCTGAAGATTAAATTAGACAAAGCAGAAATTAGACAATTTCAACAAAGATTGAAGGAAGCCACAATGATTAACTGACCTGAGAAGAAGTAAAAGGGAAGCTACCAGTTCCTTGTTTATCCATTTAAAAGGATATGTAATGGAAACCTTGTCACTTTTACCACTTTTAGAACTGTAAATATCTAACTTACATATTTTTTTTCTCCCTAAAAGTGAAGCTTTTGTGTGTGAGATATCTTAACATATGTTAAGAAGAAAATGAAAGCTTCCTACAGGACCACATATTAGTTTTTAAACTGAACATAACATAACGGAACATAACTTAGTTTTTAAAGTGAAGCACTTAAATGCATTTAGCTCCCCCAAAATTCATCTGCCTTATATAGGCTTGTGTAAGCATTGTATCAAAATTTGCACACAATTTTTTGAAGGCTTAGAATACATTCCCAAAGACAACTAAGCTTTACGTTTGTAGACAATTATTACAATTTACAATTACAATATATCATTATGTGACAGGGGAACTAAAGGTGCAGACTGGTGAATCTTGAAGCTCTCAAAATGAGAGGGAAATATTTTCTTCATTGGCATCACCTGGTTAGATATTTAGAACACTTTCCAGAGCCACTGAAAATAAATCCATCAAACTTTGGTCAGATTTGTATTTCATCCTCTCAACTTTCACAAATGGAACACTATGGCTCTAGCATTTTCATCTTTGAAGGAAAGGGCGTATATATCTTCCACACTGTGACTGGCATGAAAGGTACGGAACATGAGAAGCAATTTAGAGTATATTGTCTTAAAATACAGCAAATTCTCTGAAGTAGTTCTTTTTTTGGTCTTTCAATCAGCATATATTAGTCTTATATCCTTCCTGTGTTACTGAATCTAGACAACAGATGGCTGAATTAAAGAATAAAAAAATGGAAGAATCAGTGGCTATTATCAGCTAAAACGCTGTGCTTTGATTACACTTTTAAAGTTTTATACACCTCCAATTGCATTATCAAAGTATGAGCTTGCTCCCAGAAATCACTTTGATAGTGCGAAACAATTAAAAGCAGACATAATCAGCAGAAGACCTGGTCCTGCACAATCATGTGGAATGAGGTGAAGGGAGAAGAGGTACAAGTTTATTTGCAGGCTTTAAAAGTAAACAAAGATTCACCTAACTTTTCATTCAGCTCTTTTTGCTATCTGCCACAAAACAGCCATGACTTTAAAATTTAAAGGTATTATCCTTGAAAGTCTCAGACACATAGACTTCCTCCCACTCATTTCTGTGAAGAGTTCGGAGCACCATAGAAGGTATGGGTTCCAAAACAGCTGAAACTCTTCAGGAGTAGTATATACCTCTCAGAGTACGTAACTAGCATTTTATAGATGACTGATTGCACAGCGAAACATGTACTGTAAAATGAAAAGAGTGTGCAACAAAGTTCAGATAATGCTGTGATTTATCTTTCTGATGTCCTGACTTCGACGAATAATTGTGCAAAATTAATGCTGGATGAACAAAGTTTCACTCTTTGGAATTATTTTTATTCAACTCATGAAGTATCCCTAAAGAAAACAGCAACTCTGACCAGCTGTAGGAAGGCAAACTGCTTTTCTAGACAAAACTAATTATTTTCAGGGCTGGTTTTCAACATTTACAGTTTTATTTTTAACCTTGTCTGTGAGCAAGTTCAGTGCATAGAAATACTGTCCTCGTTTGAAACTGAGCAAACATGATGCTGTGAAGCTGCCATTGGCCGGGCAGTTTCATAATCAGTAATACTGGGGGGTGGTGAGGAGAGAGTTACACTCCGAAGGTGATAGGCAGCAAACCTGTGACAAGCATTTGGTGTATTTATTTAATGTATTTTTTATGTTCTTGGAACTGCTTAGAACAGCTTTGAATATCAATATCAATTTTAGCAACATCAGCATGTATGCATCTCATTTAGGTACATACTGAAAATCTCGGCTTTATTTCTCAGCTGTCCTACCTCCCCTCAGCACTTCAAAGCCCGAGACAGAATTTTTGACCTCAGAGAAGCTGGCTGAATGTAAGTTAGGCCACTGGAAGGGGTTATTACGTGTTCCATTGAGGGTACCTGACGACTTAACGCCAAGTCAGGGGTGTCCTGTGACAACCCCGTAACCCAAAGAGAGTGGGCTCTTCCCAGTCTGCATATATGGTGTTTCTGGTTTTCGGGACAGCTTCCATGCTGCTCTCAGCATCATACGTGCTGCCTTCACGCTAATGAGACTTGAGCCAAGGGCGTGTCAATCCTGAAAAATAAGGTCTAGGAAGGCTGAATAAACCTTTTGTGTAATTTAATTCCTTTGGTTGGAAAACACTTGCTTGCCAAGGTAACCTTCATAAATATTTCTAATGCACTGAACTAGCATTTTAAAGGCAAAAAAATGACAACGCACATCGATCTAAACCTTATACTTTACTATTTAAAGTTCTCTCCTTCTACTCCCACTCAAAAAAAAGCCAAAGAATGCAATTCTAATACTGGGTATATATCTATTTTGGCAGTTAGTAAAACAAACATTAGAAATCACACCATGTCCTTTTACTTGCAGCAGTTGTATAAAACAATAAAACTCTCAGTGCAATTACCTTAAATTTATTTTTCTTCTCACAGTTAAACAGAAAATGTTCTCACACAATAATTAGTGCTGAACTCATGATATATTAGGAGTTACTGAGACAGCAAACAATGCCGATAAAAATAAATACAAAGATCTGTTTAAAAATCTTCACAAAGAAGTATAAGAATGATCTTCAAAAGAATTAGATTGTGTTATAGGACTGAGTAATAGAGAAAGCACACTGCATAATGCATTTCATTATCAGAACACTTTATTGCTATTTTTGAACCAAAATGGCCAAACTTGGATATCTGGTCAGAAATGCAGTAGCAGTTTATTAGTGGTCCAAATAATTAAGCGAAATGGAATAAAATATATTGCACTCTAGAATCCATTCCAAAGCCATTTGCCACAGTAATAGACAAGCACTAGTTAGTACTAGGATACTAAGATTTTGGGAGGTAGAGAAGACCTTGTGGAATTATTTCTTTTCCTAACAGACTAGTCGTGTAAACATCATGTCATTTCCATCTTTCTCAACACTGCCGCCCAAACCACACTACTTTTCAGCGAGATCAGGAGTGTTCTTGATAGAAGTGTACAAGATACAAGGTGCAAGAGTGCAAGAATATATAGAATATATATTATAGCAACACCTGCCAGCTCTCACTTGATGCTTGAAGTCCCACTACAAACACAATGAAAGAGTCTAAGAAAAAGATTCTGCTTGATTGACCATACTACTTGAATCTGTGAACAATCTAAAGGGCAAGAAAACAAATAAAACCAGTTGGAAAGCTGAGCATTACTGGAGTAAATGACAGTACCAGATTCGAATATAGCTGTGACTGTACATAAGTTTAAAATATTACTGAAATTTGACTGTTCTCTTAATGAAATTGAGATCTGTAAGCCATCTATTAGAAAGGGAAAAACAGATAAGAAATTAATCTAATTCTGTTGGGTGACAGAATTATGATGTCAGAAGTAAATTAAGCCAAAAAGTTCACTGCTTCATCTAATTAGCTGAAACACTAGATCTGCCTGAAAGTTCTTAAAACATTTAAGTATGTTGGCTCTCATGATTATGTAATAACTGTGAAACACAAGCCTCTGATGATGACAGCTATACACGTTAGGGTAGAAAGTAAGTCTGAACGAACAATGAAACATAATTATTAAACAGAACTCATGCATAAATTCAAACCATATTGATATATTTTCACTTGACAGAAACATTGCTTCAGAAAGAGTACTCTGAATATGCATAGAAGTACACAGCTCTAGGGATCCTGAAGAAAGTTATTTAGGAATATTGGCAATAGCAACAAGAAAACCTGGCAAAATTATATTTATTTCCTCTATTTACACTGCTGCCTTTTCAGAATAATTCTTGTAATTACAAAAAAAAAAAAAAACCAAACCAAAACTGTACAAAAAGCAATGATCTAAAGTGCATGCTTCCCACAAATGCTCTTTCTGTCAAGTTCTAACAGATGCCTTTCCCATTTCACTCAACCTTACAGCACAAAACGCACCCATAATTTAAATATGCAAGCTAAATGATTCTTTCTAACAGTGTTATTCGCCCACACGAAACCCCAAAGTATAACAGATGCAAAGCTTATTTTTTCCTCAACTGTTTTCATCTTTTCTTAGGCTTTTAATTCTAAAAACATCCCCTCAAAACAACATCTACTATATATATTAGAAAAGTGTCAAGCATGGAGCTTACAGGCCAGAAAGGCAGGTTAGATCCATAATGACACAATCTAAAAGAATTTTAAGCTTTCATCTTTTTAAAAAACTTTCTTCTTCAAGTTGCTGAGATGATTCCTAATGTGAAGCCAGTGTAACTGATGTGGTTATGTCTGTTAAGAGTCTGCAGATGGCCTGAAACAATGATTTAAATGTATGAACTTTAGTTGGAATGAACGGTCCTGCTTCAAGGCTTGTTTTCTAACCATCTGCATTCATCTCTGCATAGAACTTGCACATGTAATTACAAATTTGTGAACATAAATCAGATAATTGCATGTACAAATAACCAATTAGACTCAAAGCAGAATTAGGCCATATACTAGCACACTCCTCTTTTGAACACATATATAACCATACATACATATGTTTTAAGAAATTTCTGTTTAACTCATTTAGAAAAATAAGACCTGAGTAGGACATACTGGGCAGCAGCTGCCATTTTGAGATCCATTAAAAAAAACAAAAAAGAACAGAAATATAAAAGAAAAAACACCTACAGATGAAACAAGCCCACCATTCCTTAAGGGGTCACAGAGCTGGTGTTCATTACCACCTATATTAAATTAAAGACAGACAAACTTTTCAATGCTGATTTAAGCTCAACTAAGAAAGAAAAAAATACTGTGCTATTCAAGGTAAGTATTTTGCAAAAATACTCCGGTTCTCCTGGTAGTTTGTTAATTAATACGCTATTCTTATTCATAACAGTTGATAATGGAGTTCTATCATATAAGTGTATCCACTGTAATATCTGAATGCATTCATCACTTAATTGGCCACAATTCTTCCCATGAAATGCTGAAACAAGTGAACTGTCACCTTTTTAATGAAGCTGCCTATATCTTAAACCCTTTGCCCTTTAAAAAACTATTTATACTCAAAATGAAAAATTTTATTCTAGCTTCTGCCAGAGACTGTGGTTAATGTTCACTGCCCTTTATTCACCTTATTTTTAATTCTGAAAACCCACACTCATTAACCGTACACTTCCAAAGAATTGCTGGAATCACCTAAATAAAAGCTTAAAAGTGACTTTTATTGTACATTTGAGAGCAACAGTAACGATATGAAATACTGAGAAGACTCTCCATTAGTCTGTATAGCTGTAGCTGCACAGCTGATGAAACACAGATAGATGGTACCCAGTAAAATCAAGAACTTCAAGAACTTAAACCTTTAAATAGGGTGTTTTGTATTTGCATATATGTAGAAATACAAATCTATGAATGAATCAACTAGATGAGCAGTGAACATAAAAATGGTAGGTTTCTTTGAACAGATGATATCTACAGCCAGAATAAGATATTTATGTGGAGTAGCACTGTCCAAGTAACAGTAGTGAAAAGAGTCTCCTGTGACTGAGTGCAGTCTTATCTGGTGTCCGCAAGCAAGTCCTAAACTAAAAGTTAGTGAATATGTACACCATTAGTTTCACATCTGACATTTGGACTTAATTGTTTGGGATAGAAACCAGAAATTAGTATAACAATGAATTTCTGCAACACCCAGCATAATGCTCATCACTCCATGTGGACCAAGAGAGAGCTGGTTACCCTTGTAGGTACCCTTTAGTTAGTAAATCCTTGTGTGTACTCTCGTTGTACTTTACTTCCAAAACACAGCAAAATACAAAATCATGGGGGAAAAAATAAATGATGGTATATTCCAAGAAAAATCCCTCATCTGGGTACCCAGACCTCCAAAGTCTCCTGTCTGTGAAATGGAGAGATCCCAGGTGTGTTACAGTGTTCCAACCTCGTAAGTCTGGATGTGACCTTGCTTGTCCTTTATATTCTACAATGGAATATCGTGAAATAAATTTGCATTTTATTTTCCTTGTGCAAGGCAAGGAACAGAAACAATCGCCCAAATTGAACCTCCCCTTTTCTTTGCAGAGCAACACCTATTCATATAACCATATGAATAATAGCACAAATTTTCCTCCTGAGCAGTAGCAGTACTGTAGTAATTTGGATGATACAGAATACCAATCCAAGACTCCTACAAAAAATTAAATTAAAAAAAATATATAGACTGTTCTATAAGCTCAAGTGGAAATATTACAGTGATCCAACCAAAGATACTTTTTTTTTGTTATCTTTTCGACAGCTTAAAAAGTCATTCATGCATTGCTATCAAGGTGATTTTGTAAAATATAACACTGTAACCCTTTAGTCAGTGTTTGTAGATATGTTATTTGCAGGTCTAAAATACAGCCAGTGCTCAAAGCTCTCCCATAACTATCTTATGTAAAGTTTGTCCTATCTGAAATAACAGTCTACTACTAAAGTGTTATCCTAGGGAAACACTGAAAAGTTAATCAGTCATTTCTGTTAAGTAGTACAAGTAGTATGTTTTCAGATAACAGAGCTGGAAAATGTATCTCCTTCTGGTAAGATTTTATTATTATTTATATTTCTGTGTAATTCCGATAATTCCATTTGGGTGAAGCTTCGTAAAATACAGTTGCATAGGAAGATATCAAAGGAATTTTTTTTAAAGACAGAAAAAAATTACAGATAAGTTCATTCTAATGTGTAATTTAACGTGCCTAACCATGGATTTACTCTGGATGTACTATTTACTCTGTGACTGAAAAATTTCCACTTGCTTTAGCACCTTTAACTCCCATCTCCAAAGCACATTATGAGACAAAGATATTAGATTTTGAAATTAATTTAAATTACTGCTGCAATAGGTCTGAAATGATCTAAGTGTATGTCTCAAAAAACACCTCACATTAGCCAAAATAAAGAACCCCCAAAAGAAAAAACAAATTCACTGTGCATTTTTAATGGCTGTAAATGCATTCTTATTTCATGCGTTCGCAATCAGAATTACGAATTCTGATTGAGACAATTTCAATTCAATTCATCCTTCCTTCTACGAACTTCATATCTTTCGCAGTGTGGAACACGTATGACAGAATTTCACATAAGAGAATTTCTTACAGAAGCACAACTACCAAGATGGTCAAAATGGCACCATAGACTTGCAGCATGCTCTCTTGGGGTATACTACAGATGGCCAGCATATACATCCATATGATGGATGCCTGGAACATCTCCATATGTAACACATACACAGGACTATCTTTTGGCTCTCTCCATATACCTCGTAGCACAAGAAGCTCAAATCCTGACTGAGCATTAAGATGATAATGAAATACAAATTAATCATAATAATTACAAACACATTTTCTTTCCACACCAATTGTTAGGCAAGACTTAAAGCAGGTGTCAATTTACAACTATGTTTTGACTCTTCATATTTTCTACTTTTCTGAAAGCCTTAGTTTCAAAAACTGAGTACCTCAGTTTCTGTTCCGTTTTCTTACCGATAAATATTTACTTTGCTATCACTCTGTCTTGTTCACATACATAACTTCAAAATGAAAAATCATCCAAAATCATCAAATAAACTAATCCAAAAGTTTTTTTTCTCCTGATTTTGTTTTGGCTGATAATCTCTGAATTTTAAATGTTGTAAACACTGATCAAAATGTCTTGTGTGTCGTGGTTTGGGCTGGGTCAAACTAAGGGGGACGTTTTCACCGGTGCTCTTTCCCCTCTCAGATATTGTATTAGCTTTTGCAGTTTCAAGCTTCACCCCAGAACTAAAGATGATACCAAAGAAACACTCAACCAAACAATATGCTTTCTATGCTGCAGATCACTACTTCTGGCAGAACTGGGCATGTTTCTGTGGTATTGGATCAAGGTTTTGGGAAACAAAAACAGCAGAAGACTATCCTTTTTATGGAACAGGAATGAAATTAGACATTACCCTGTCCAGAAACACGTTTGGTTACACACTTGGCTGAAGGTCAGAGTGATGTCTTCAAGACTTTCTTGACTTGGATATCAGATATAACCTATTTTAATAGAACTGAATAAAGTGGCAAAGTACAATATGTTTGTAATGATGCTTTTTCATTATACTGTCTTTTTACAGAGATAAAAGTTTTATGGTTTTTAAGCAGTATCTTCCAAGTATAGAGTCTCAAGGACACAAAAAGGAGTTTGGCAAGCAGAACAGTTAAGCAGTCATCCATTCCAATTTATCCATTTATTCAATGACTTGACTTAAGAAAAAAATAACGACAAGACATGCTTTGGAGTCCTAGGCATAGAAGATTTAGTCCTTGCAAAAGCTTTCTCTCACACACAGTAACACTTTATGTGAAATCAGTGTGTATGGGTGTGTACATATATATGTACATATGTATATAGACCGTATAGTGTCACACACTCTCCATATACAGGATTCTCTAGGCTGATATTCCCAAGGCGGTAGGTGTTGTGGTCCCAAAATGCCTTAAAGTAAAGGAAGAATCAATTTAAGCTTCATTATTTTTAGTAAGTACTGATTGCCATCATCTCTCACACTGGGTTGTGAGACTGTGCACCACACAAGTGAGCTACAGAAATGCACAGTATGTAAACAGGTCAAATCTAGCTTTTTTGACTCTTTCACCAAGTACTAACTGGTGAGAGACGATTATCTCTAGTCTCCCGGTCATGACAGAACCCTAATCTATAAGGTTGATGATTAGACTATCTACATACACATATATGTGTGTGTGCATCTGTCTGTGAAGTAGCCTACCATCCCTGCAGGTGATCAGCAGGGCACATTAACGTTAACACAATCATTTAAGAAAGAAAATGAGTACGCTAGCCAACTGAAAAAACAGATGTCATTTGCTAATGCATATCAAACCTAGAAATGTAGTCAAGGGTAAACAAAGGGTAATAGTGTTTACTTAGTACTCATTTGCACCCTATAAAGTTTCCTAACTCTCACATATGCCAAACAACAACCAAGTATTCTATTTTATTTTTTTTCCTTTACACAATCTTACTGTTAAGACTCAAAGGTAAAATCAGTCAATGGCAACTGTATAACGAGATGACTCTTTCCACTGACCACAGACAGACCTCTCCTGCAAACCTCTGCATAGACAGACCCTAAGAGCACATGCCTTGCACCACCGTCTTGGAAGATTAATGACACACACTAAGTCAACAATATTATCTGCATGTTCCCCAAAGATCTTAAATTAAAGTACACATTCATCCTGGCCCAGCTTAGCATATGTGAAATTTGCTTTTCTTAATGAGATCACATTTAATAATAATAGAGGCGGGCAACTCTGGAAAATAACAAACATACACTCAGCCCTGTAAGCTAGTTTCCATAACTAACATTGTCTTGAATGCCATTATCTCTTTGACTTGTGTAATAGTCAGATCTACAAATAGCTTCACTTATCTAAGAAGTGGCTTATGGGAATTATACATAAAGGCCTTTATAAATAAAAACATATTGTTGAAGATTATGCTGTGTCACAACCTTCAGAGTTCAGTCAAATTTCATGCAACTCTTTCCATTAAGAGAATATTTGTGCAACCTTCTGCTTTACAGAATTTCTTCACATTGGTACAGATAGCAAATTTTACTCTATATTACACCCGTTACATGATTTACCTCTTTGAATGAAGTATTCATTGCTGTAAAATTAGCTTTCTTCAACAGTTCACGTGTAAAACATACTAATGCTGTGAAAACTCCTTTATCATTTCTTTCTTTTTTCTTATATATGTAGCTAACGTGTTTATCTTAAGATTTAAGCCCTTTCACAATTTAAACCCTTTCACAAGTGGTTTATAACTTTGCTGTAAATGCTAAACACATATGATGACATTTAAGATCACATTTTTTCATAAAAATGTTTCTTTATTTTATAACCATAATAAAAAGAAAACGCTTCAATGGACAGGTTATATTTTAAAGAAAAAACAAACATACTTATTTCAACAGGCTTACTGTGAGTTAATTAAAGTGAAAAATATGTAAACAAAAGGCAGTATTATAACAGCCGGTATCAAGTTTTAATTTTTCTATTGACCTAGTAACAAATTTAAATGCTAACAGTTTGGGAGATCAAATTAAATGAATACAAACATTTTGTTTAATGACATCAGCAGTCAATGCAGAACATCTGTGTTTTACTTTAAAAGTGATCAGAAAATATTCTTTTGTTTACATTACAGATAATCAGGAGGTTTATATTTCTGTGTTCAATTTAGGAGGAAAAAAAAGATCATACTACCTTCAGGGCCCAAGGAAGCAATATGTTACAAATGCAGGATTTCTCCTTTTTTTTTCTGTTTTGTAACCATGGTAAAACAATAGAAATGAACTTTCCCTGAACCTTTCTCCTTTAATGGCCTGGGTCCATGTTGACCCAGCAATGCAAGCTGGAACCTGATACTATCAAACTGACTGCTGCTAAAGCAATCAGATTCAGCAAAAACTATACACAGTGCATTATAATACTAATTTCAGCATCCCACAAAGCCAGTGCAAAGGCAAGCTATTAAAGTATTATATTCTATTGTTTAAAAGTGAGATTAATTCAATAGCTTAAATGCACCCAAAAACATTGAACTAAATGGCAGACTGTACAACTATATTGTTATTCTTTTATAATTATAATACTGTACCAAAGTGAAATTGCAGATAAGGTTCTCCCTTCCCCTCTCCCTTCAAAAAAAAAGCACTACTGGATGAATTATTAGTAAACAGATGATTTGAGCCATTACAGGTTCATATGATCCTGCATTTGAATGAAGCATGTAATTAAATTATCAGGACTTTGTTCTAAATGCTTGAAAGAAGGAGAGCATGATAACCACATTTTTAAAAGGTAGAATAACAGAAGAAACTTTTTTTTTTTTCTTATAGAGGACTACAGGCAACTAATGTATGAAGGCATAATTGATTAATTCCACTAATTAAGATATTTGTTATTCCTGCAATAGTAGCTTGATAAATAATGTATTAGATGTGGCACCATTTCCCATCAGTTCTGAAAAGACTGTGATGATGTTTCAAATTTATACTGTTATTTTTTGGAAGTTGAATAGTAGACTTAAGTATCCAGGCAAAAAGCAAGTAAAATAGATTTTGAAGTTATAAAGAAGTCAATCTTTAAATAGCAAACATTTCATTACAATGTATTGTAGTCATTTCACAAACTTTTTTATTTACAGGCATTCACTTTCTTTTAAAAAAAAATTTAAGGGGGAATACTAATTTAATCTAGCCCAAATTTTCCAGAAATAAGTATCTGGTCAAAGTTAGTCATTTATGATGTTTCTCTGGAGAGTAAGACACTCCCTCTAAGACCTAGTCATCCCATTCTCTTTTAATTCATGTATGTTGGCATAAATCACTTTTGAGTTGTGTTTGTGGCTACAGTGGTTATGTAGAGACCCTAGTCACCTAACTACTAGGCACCTACTACAGTTCTCACCTTTAACATAGCTACTACAGAAAGAGATGCAATTACTGATTTGTTTACAATGGTCTAAAGTATAGACTACTTATCCAGGACATGAAATAAATACAGAGACAAAAAGGCTTTCTCAATCAAGCAGAGGGATACAACTCTAACTTCTTAAAAAAAACCTAATCATTTTCCTGTTGGCAGGTCAAGATAATAATATTAAGTCTGAAGAAGAGACTGGGAGATCTACTAAACTACAAAGAGAGAAAAAATAATGTAAGATTAGTAAGATCATCCAGTATAAATCTAACATTAGTAAGACTATTCTTCTGGGAGGAGGATGTGCCTTCTCCAGATTTTGCTTAGTTTACATTAAAACATTATCTAAGCATAGATTAGCACTCAACTTTTTCACCTTATAGATGAGTGCCCTTATCATCATGACGCAAAAACATGCTCATTTTTACTCTTGTCCAAGAAATCTTTCATTCTCTTCCATATACCCGAATAGCTTCAACAGGGATGGAGAGTCTCCTACCCCAGAATAAGTATGGCCTATTTGTGATACCAGTCTTCTTGCTGATCAACTTGTTGCATTTTCTCAGACAGACAACACTACTCTTACCCAGTAGGTACCCCATATCTCACTTTGATTACTAAGCTGTTGCAATTGGAGAGCAAAGGGTCTCTACCTCTTCACCAAAAGGGTTGTCAAGCATTGGAACAAGCTGCCCTGGGAGCTGGTTGAGTCATCAACCCTGGAGGTATTTAAAAGATGTGATTCTTAGTGACTTGGTTTAGTGGTGGACTTTGCAGTGTTACATTTATGATCGGACTCAATGATCTTAAGGGTGTTTTCTAACCTACATAATTCTATGGTTCTCATATTTCTTCTTATTTTGTAACCATGTTTTTAAAGAAGGTGGTGACCACTCCATTTAAACTGCAGACACTCAGAACACATGCTCTGGTCATGTACCACATCCTTTACAATAATTATGTATAGACAATTTTCTTCAGGTTACAATCAAGTTCAATGTGTGACCACTCTGAGCAGAAGAAAAATGCAAACTCCAGACCAAAATGGGGTTATATTCGCTTAAACTTGTTCAAGAATGAGAACTTGTTAAAGCTTATGCTGGCTTGCTGCAGCAGCAGCAATCACATCACTGAAAACACTTAAGTCAAATTAGCCTTAAATTGTTGGGCTTCTCTACTCTGCTTGTGCATATGAATTTTCATCTAATAAAGTCACAAAATACAGGGCCAATCCTGTATTGCACAAGCTACAACTTATATAACTGCAATATAAATGTTAAATGTTAGCATTTTAAGCATACACACATACCAGCAATGTCTTCCTTTAGTGCCCTGTTTGTCTGGACATGTCAAACAGTAGTTCTTCAAAACAGCTTTTGGTCAAGCATATTGGGAAAATACCTAACACACTATGATGCTAACATAAATATGAATTATTATGTTATGAAAAACACAGCTTTTAAATAGGAAACAAAGATGCTCTGTGGGGGAGGAAGGAGCGAGAAGAGATGCTTTGTGAAATGCAGCCATTAACTACTAGGTTGGAAGATGCCTATTTCATTGCAGTTTCCCAACCTTCATCTATAATAACCATCTTCCTCCAAGCACGGTTTAGTACTTTTTTCTCTAGTTGCCCATTCCCCCCCTTTTTTTTTCAGAAATTCTAAGTTGGCTTGACTGATTTTTGACAAACCATTTTTACTTCCAACTAGCTGAGTTGAACATATCTCATCTGATCCGCCTCTTCTGAGTTTATCACTTCTTTGGAAAACTGTACTGTGTGGCAGGTGAGCCAGTTCCACTAGGTGGAGGCAGTGAGCAAAAAGAGGAAAACTGACATGCTTCCCTTGGAAGTGCAAGCTCAGGACCATGAAAGAGCCTCTGTGTTGTAGTGTGGAGCAAAGGTTGCACTGGACGTTATTAGAATCTCCACTGCCTGGATTTGGCATGAAAGAGGACTTTCTTGATACCCTTCCAGCATCGTTACTTTGCCACTGTTGGCAACAATGGTCATGAGCCCTTTTTTTCATAATCAAAGGAAAGACCCCCTTTGATTTTCATGGGAATCGTATCATAGCTGTGATAGTTCATAGATATGGTCAACCCATCTCTGCAAAAAGTGCTTCTAACTTGCAAGATATTGGTCAATGTCTCTACCACTTAAAAGAAATTAGAAAGAGTAGAACTGAGCAACATATAATATTTTCTCTTCCTGTGCTAGAAGAAAAAGGTGCAAATTTAATGGTTCTGAACAAACATGGGCTTGATGAAAATGGAAGTGTGAAAGAAAACAGAAAAGTGAAAAACAAGTTTCTAAGCACAACAGAAAGGAAAGGCCAATCCTCATGTAGAGGAAAAGATGAAGATCCAGAAGAGAAACATACAATTTCTTGTCAATGATACTCCTCAGTCCTGTAAAGTGACAGAACTTGTACAGTTCAACAACTATGTCAATCAAATGTCAACAACTACATATTGAATCTCCTAAAGGTGGATTACTCTGCAAGCACAAGATACTACAAAGTTTCATCCACTTCCAAAAGGTGAAGGGATAGCTTGCTGTGTTACTTTTTCCCAAGCATAGACAAAACTCTCCTGATAGACTTGCAGAAAGACAGATATACCTCTATTTGTCTCATTCTCAAAATAGTTGTGAATCAGTAGAGGTGCATGTGTGAAATATTCATTCTATTATAATACTGTTTGCAACTAAACAAAATTACATCACAAAATACAGACCTGCCCACTGGGAAGATTTCATAAAAGAATAAAAATTTAAAAAAATATATAAATAAAAATAAACTGGGGAAAAATAAACTATTACTGCAACATCTTATGTATGGATTTTATTAATCATTTTTTTACTCTCGTTAATCTGAATATTATTTTTTTTCATTAGTTTCAATAAACCAAATTAAATAATACTTAGTAGTCTGCAAACTACAAATATCTTCTACCAGTTTATATATATAGGTCAACATCAACAAAGTTTTTCAGCATCTTAGTGCATTGTGAAGAGCAGGAAATATGAAAATATGAAAAACATGGATAATATATGGAAACCATTATTATTGCAGATACTTCATACAAAAAACCTATCCTAGCTTAACCAAATTACCATATAAAAACAAAATATGGTTTAAATCTAATATTTGTGAGCATGAAGATATGATTGATAGAGAAAATACTAAATGAACCAAATAGAATTTTCACTCACTGAAAACTTCTTTTTATAGTTTAAGAAATCTGTATAACTATATTGTCAATCAAATAACCTAAAATATTAAGTCGTCATTGCCCTTTTAAATCCTTTCAACTAGAATTCCCTAATTGTTCTCTCACTTTATCTCACTGTACCAGTAAGTAAATAAATTAACAAAATAGCTTTTATCGCACAGAATAACCTTTTAACTGAAGGATTATCTCTGGTTTATTTTTCATTTCTTTCTCTGCAGATAGCAGTTCATGCCTCATTGATTAGTTTGCTGAGGTGGTGACCAGAAATGAAAACAAGGTCTCTCAGATATTGCCAAGACCTGTAAATACATAAAAAAAATTGCACCAAAGCTAATACATGTTATGCTTCCAGAATTCAGTTTCTAAGACACTGAGAGTCAATGGTCAGGAGAGGCTCATTTATTCCAATCAGCCTGTGCCAAGATGCAATTCCACTAAACAATTCTAAAAGGTCAGCTGTGTGGTTTGGGTTTTGGTTTGCTTCACATTTTATACTTTTACAGGATTTTCCTTTTTCTTTCTTTTTTTCTCATTAAGTTCCACTTTTAAAATGTGCCAGCACTAATGATAAGACATGTTACAGATGTGTGGATCGCTACTGTTTCAAACCAGGATTTTATATGTCTTTCTACAAGAAATTATTTCAAAAAGCTGAGTTCCATTTTGAAAATTCAAGAATACTGTTTCCAGCCAAGAGTTAATTTGGGTTTGTTTAGGTTTTTTGTGTATTCAGCTCGCATTTTTAGAAGAAAATTTTAGTTTTCATGGAAGTAACCACATAAACTGCTATGTATGTCAACATCCTCTATCCCCAAATTTGGTAAGTCTCATTACTTAATTAAAGGGACCATGATTTCATGTGCAATGGAAATTCAGCTCTTCTTTTTACTTAGACTTCAGCCTCTTTATCAAGTCTACATTAATCACCAACTGGGATGATACGATGTGAAAAACTGAACATATCAACTTAGTTCCCCTTAGATTTATAAAAATAAAGATAATAAAAAATTAAAATACTATGGTACCAGCGCTATCAGAACATAAATATGGCTCAGAACATAAATACTAAAACAGCACACAAATCCTAAACATGTATTAGACACGTGAAAGATCAAGATCTCAGAGAAGAAATAATGTGAAACATGCATATGCTGATATGTTTCAAAGATTGCTGAACAACCTATGTAAACAGTCACATAGTTCTCCTGCCATTTGATGCACGTGAAATTTTACTACTGGCCTCTGGAGAAGAAGAGATAAGAGTCACATGAGATGGATCACACAGTCAATTCTTAAACATGAAAATTTCACTGACACACTGACATACCGCCTTGGTCCAAGACGGTGTAATTTTGAAGAGGCAATGTCACACAGCCCTCTCTTTTTCAGTTGCCATACAAACATGAAAAATTACCCACAATTATTATTAGCATGCTCTGAAAGTTTTAACTCCATGAAAGCAAAGATAATGCAATGTTAATTTTTTCAGACCTCTGCTACCTCAACCTTGCTGTATTCATAAACAGATTAAAAGATAATAATTTGCATACAAGCTGTACATGGACTTCTCCAACATTTGGACAACTGATTTCAGACAAGTGCTATATGCAGAACAACACTTTAGGTAAAAGAATCTGTCACTATGGCACGTAATGTAATTCATTCACTTTCAGTATTGGCACAACATGACAAATCAAAAGTAGCAGGAAAGCTATTTTTTAATGTCCTTGAACTAGGCATCAAGCATTTGTTTTGTTTTAACATTAATTAAGCTAAATCTGATAACGTGTTTTAATTACACAACACAAACCACTGTTCAAATGAAGTATCCTCCTGGTAAAAATGAAGGCCCTCATTCAAGAAATTGCTTAATCATGTGGATAAATTCTTTTAAATTTAGGACAGGAAATCTGTTTGATTAAAAATAAAATGTCCAGGTTCTACCAGTGATTTAAGAGGCCACTTTCACTCCATAGTTGAAAGGGTGAATCTCAGACCAAGGGTATGTTCCATGAAAACACCCTCCTCTTATTATTATTCAAAATAAAAACACAGTAAATGAACAAATCAGATTACCACACCTCATGCGATTTAGCAGGTTCTGAGGAGCTGGCAATAAACAGGACATTCACATGTGCATTCATCCATCCATACGTAACGTCAAACTTTTACTGTTTTAAGATAATGATGTACAACGGTTTGTAATGGCAAATGCAATTTTTTTTCCTCTCAAATTTACTTTTCTTTTAATAAATAAAAGTTGAAAAACTATCAAAAGTGGTTAAGAAGTATCACAGATCACCACGAATTTTTAGATTCTGTTACTCTCTTCTCCACCTCAATAGTACTGAGCAGTTATAGTTCTAGTCTCAGACATAAGGGGAAAAAAAACCATTGAATTAAAAGACTATTTAGTAAATCACAAATACTGAACACCAGAAAGACTCTACTGAAAGCTGTATTTCCTATACTTTATTTGCTAAACAAACATAAATAAATGTTGTTTGACTGCAAACATTTTGAAATAATATTTAACATATGATAAAATATTATGGGTGTCCACCCACTCTCTTTCTGCTTTGGTCTATTACATTTTCCTATTAATTAGAATTTTCTTAGCTGTTTTTATTGACCCTATTTCTATGTGAAATTAAATCAATGCATGTCAAAATTAAAGTTCCTGATGTTTATTCCCTGACTCCAACAACATGCTGATGTAAGATGCTATTGCATAATCAAGACAACAGGCTCTAGATTTTATAGGATTTCAGATTGTTATAGATTTCCATTTATTTTCTTCTTTAAAATAGCAGAATACTGTATTAATAATAGAGTCAGAACATGTTCACCGAAAACACATAACTGGAGAAACACTTTTATTTCTACCTTATTAAATGAAGCAATAATTTTCACGGCATCCATCTGCTCAAAACTTAATATCAGAGAGATGTTAACATGGATATGCCCATAAAAGCTCTGGGAACTGATAAAACAGGAAATAAATTTCTTAACTATTTTTAATTTTTAGCCAAAGCTTTCATCTGACTCTCAATCCATCAAAATCTAAATAGAGTTATATTTTAAAGAAATAGAAAAAGTATTAATTTTGAATCCTTGGAATACCGCATTGTTTAAGTTTTACATGTTATGAACTAGATAGTGTCTCTATTTTAATGAATTATGAGCCCTTTGCCTGTTAAGTTGTCCTTGATCTAAAGATTATGCTCCCGCTAAAGGTACATTATACAAATGTCTATATTCAGTCATCTTTTGTCAATGCTTTACTATCCATTTAAAAGATCAAGATCAACATAAAGGTAATAAAATGATACATAATAGCAGACAGTTATGTTCTCTGTACTTTACTTATCAGTTCTAACTAAGATGTCTTTATCAAAAGGTTCATTTTCATGCAGTAGTGAGTTTATATCAATCAGTTATCCCTTACACCTGTCAGAACGTTCCTACACCCAGATAAATGTGACTGTTATCAGATACTGGTAGAAGGATAATGTAAAACTGCTTTATGAAAACTATTCTTTATTACTGTTCCACAGATGTTTCCTGTTATAAATATCCTACATTGTAACAAACAATACTAATGGCATTATGTGAATAAAGAACCAAAGAAGAAAAGTCACCTCAAGATACAGCCCTTCAATGCCAGAAGCAAATTTATCATTACCCTGTCAGCATTTTGCAGTATATATAGAAAGCACCACATATGCAAAGCACCAAATGCATTCTTCATACATTTTTCAAAACAATAAAGAAAATTCATGGAAAAAAAATGTTCGGTTATCATGGCCAAATCGATTAAGTGGACCTGAGTGAGCTATATTATACCAATAATTCTAAAGCAAAGCTCCCCATTAACCAAAGGGGTCTCTATTTAAAAACTGAGGGCACAATATCTTCATATGCATTTACATAAGACAGCTTTTTTTAATGTTTCAATTCAATCATAATAAATCTGCACCTATCCTAAAGGATATTTAATAGATATTTTCTTCTGCTTATGTGAAAATTTAAGAAATTTATATGGATGGAGATAAACTGAAGCAGCTTTGATCCAAAAATACAAATTGAGTATCAGAAGGAAATACAAAAAACTAACACATTTTTAGACCATTGAAGTCTCAGCACCACAGAATTACAAAGTAAATTTATATTTTTTTTCTACTCATTCTAGTAATAAATGTGTTTTTACAAAACCCTAGAATGAAGCTTGCTCTTCACAAAGCAACAATTTGTATTCAAAACTTCATACAAAACTCAGTTGTCCTGTGGATACAAAATTTAAAAAAAATAATCTTTCTACTGTTTCATATTTTCGTTGCTGGTTGTGAGGTAACAACTGTAAAAGAACAGTGCATAAATCTCCTATCAAGTTCTTAATGAGTTAATTAACACATCAGTAGGTTCAAAGAAGCTTCTGACCCAATATTAGGGCAAAAGAAATTTAGAAAATAGTTAAGAAAACATGAGTTAGATGAGCTACCAGGACTACATTTTAATTTTGTATTCAAGTGCTCTGGATATAGATTTTTTTTTGCTCAATTATCATTTTGTCTGCTTTGAAACAAGACTTGCAAGAAGACCGAAATATTTTTTCATGTCCCTGCAACTTCATTTGTAGGTATCTTTAGATACCTACAATAGACCTTCTATTGGTTTCACAGAATAGACCTTCTAAGGTTTCACAACATTTTCTAAGTGAATCATAGCAGGTATCCCTATATTGCCTACAGCAGCAGCAGGTTAAGAAAAATTTTCTGTCTTTTGCCAATGGCAGTTACATAGCAGCTTCCAGCCTCTGCACGTCAGTCTGCTCTACAATAAAGTATAAATCTTACATTTAAAGTGAATTCCAAACTGAAATTGTTGTATCGTACCAACTAAAGACATCCACAATGAGTAATACAAGCCACCAGGACATTGCAAGACAACAGTTACCTCAGCACTATCAGTAATATATTCTGATTTTTAATAATCTTTACTTTCAATTTAGATGGCCATTAAACAAGCAGGTAAGCCATGATGTCGTGAAATTGAAAGTATACCAAAACTGTATAGCAAAGGGGCTGGAACTGTTACAGTTTTTGATATTTACATTCCCTCTGCTTTGTTTGAAAGAGGTCAAGAACTTTTTTCTTCTCAGATATGTACTAGTATCTCTGGGATCTGCCAACTATTCCCATGACTCATACCCTTCAGAGCTGTTGCCAAGCCTACCTGGCGCCAACCAAGTCCTATATGATGTAGGCAAGTCAAGAGCCGTTAAAAACACCAAATTGCATGTCTAATTACTACATTTTGATTACTCAACAAATGCTTCAAACCTTCTGACCTAACACTTCTGCATATGTGTCATTTGTCAGCATTACTAAAAAAAAAAAGCTATGTACCAGAACTTCACAAACCTTTCCATTCTACGTAGCAATCGACCACACTTAAAGTGCTGGTCTCCCAGTGGATCCAGAAGATCCACTTCTGCAGTATGAATTTTATTTATTTGTAGTTAACATAATTACAGCTTAATCATATTGTCTTAAAGATAAAAAACCAGGATCACTAGCTGGTGGGTTTTTGATAAATGTTTGAACTCTCCTAATAAAGGTCTACATAGCAATATGGTCTAGATATTCTGCTTTTTACTGATGTGAATCTTCATATTGAGCAAGTAGCTGGAAGGCTATAACTATAGCATGAGATATGATTGTAATCAATGAGCTTCTTAGCTACCAAAGCTTTGCACAAAGGACAGCTTTTCCCTCATTTTCATCACACATGTGCTTCTGGAGCTTGGAGAGGAGTGAAGAAGAAGAGAATGCTCATAAAAAATAATATAACTCAGTATGTATGCATCTGGGATGTCGTGACTACATACCTAATAGTAATTAGGTTTATTCAGTTCCTTCAGTGTTTCCGACACCACTTGGGACTAGTACTCAGTTTTGACAATAATAGGAATATAATGTCTTTTACAATACAAACACCAGTTGAAAATACTAACCTGGCATTAAATAACAGATTAAATTATTAAGTAGATACTGACACTGGAAGTAGTAAATCGAAACACCACAGCACAGGTAACTAAGAGAATGAAAGCCAGAATTCTAATATCAGTGTATCTTTACCAAAGCCAAAGGAAACAAGTCAACCAACATTATTTTATAAAATATGTATACAAACACATTTATCCACTGAAATGTGTACTGGTAGCACAAATCAAGTATCACTAAAGTCACCTGCTTCATGTTTTTCTAAGTTAAAATTCATGCATACGTAAAGACACGGGACACTATGACCTATCTCTGAAAACACATAATCACTGCAAAGGCTTGTCCAAGATTGTTATACTGCCTTCCAAAATTGTTAGAATACCTTCACACTGCTTTTAATTTCAGGGTTCTTCTACCATTTCCATTAAGGGTCTCCTTTAATCGATCATCCCTGCTAACAATTGTTCAGACAGATTTCAGTTAGATGCTTAAAATGCAACTGCCATATTAATCCACCTTATCATGGTTTTGTAAATATTATAAAAGCATCACCCATGTCAGTTATGATGAGATTATTAGGTGGCTTATGACACTTTACCACAGACAGTATCACCTGCAATAACTTTTCAAAATCCTTTACGTGCAACGCATATGTTGCAGGCTGTCAATATTCGTGTTGTAGGCAAGAATGTATTCCATGTTTGCAATCCCATCAAGGCAAAATCAAATGCTAAATCAAACAATTCAGTAGCACTTAGCTCTTTAGAGGTGAACATACAGAGGCCTAGAGCAAAAGTAATCAATCAGATACAATCAATGTACGCAAATTAGAGACATGTTTCCAAACTCCTATGAGGACAGGCTTAGAGAGTTGGGGTTGTTCACCCTGGAGAAAGGAAGGATCCAGGGAGACCTTATGGATGCCTTTCTGTACTTAAGAAGGGCTTACAAAAAAGATGGGGACAAACTTTTTAGCAGGGCCTATTGCAATAGGACAAAGAGTAATGAGTTTATACTAAAAGAAAGAAGATATAGACTAGATACAAGGGAGTCAGCCTTTTAGGTAGCTGAAGACCTCAACAAAATCCTCCTTTTGCCTTCTGATCTTAACACTGAAGAGTCACAGCTCCCACTGCCTGCCCTCACAGGCCATGTGCTCCAGCCTACCACCACCTTGGTGGCCTCCACTGCCCTCACTCTACCTCATGCACATCTCTCTCCTCCCTGGGGGGAGCCCAAAACCAGACGAAGAGACGAAGAGAGAAGGGCGATTAGTTTTCTTGACATGCTGGCTACATACTTGCTATCCCAGTATAAGGTGGCCATTTTCACTGCAAGGGCATGTTGGCCACTGACTGATGGACTTCAGCTAGTTCTCAAGCTTTCTCTCAGTGGAATCAGTAAAACTGTCAACTCTCAGCCACGGAGGCCTAATCCCTACTTTAAAAAAAAAAAATTGTTATCTTTCTTTTGACCGGGAAGAGGATGGATTTTGAAAGAAAACATATCAGGTGGAGTGGGCTGAAAGTTCTCTTTATAGTGCCAATTCAGTCAGGTGGTAAATAGGCTCAGATGTGTAGATCTAGAGGCTGAGGGATTCAAGCAGCATAGAGATCTTTCTGCTCCCTCCACAGTCAAGGACAGACGCAGCAGAATGATTCTGCTCCTGTAAGACTGGAAAAAATGGTGATTCCTCCATGCAAATGAGGGTGGCAATTCTTCCCCAGATCCAGTTGGCTAAAAGCTAACCTGAGTCTAAAATGACCTGGCGTTGTCTATACTTGTAAAGAAACCAGATCGTTTTATTTCCCTGGTTAGAACACCAAGTGGCACAACACAGCTAAAATCACCTTCTTCCCAAAAACCACACCAGGTTAACAATCTGACGCTTGCATGAAAGCCTGCCCTGGTGAGTTAAGCAGTATATACACAGCCATTTAAACTCCATTTGTGGAATGAATTTAGTCATGCGGAATTGGCACTGTGCTGAGGATGTCAATTCAAATTCATAAATGCTGAAAGCCAAATCGAGATCTGTAAAAACGTCCTTTTCAAGGAGATCTTATAATTACCTCTCACAATTACAGCAGATACATTGGGCTTGATTCCTCTCACAACATGAAATTCACGCTTTGCGGAGAATCCATACATCTTTCCACTTAAACAATTTATTTGTTATAAACTTTGTGCAGATCTTCTTGAAAAAAAGTACGCATTGTAGGCAGTGAATCTGACGCAAACTGTAGCATACAGCTGAGCTGCAAATTACAGTTTGTTAAATATGATTACAGAGGCATTTTATCTTGTGGAACTCTATTTGGATCTCATAATTGTGAATTCAAAGTCTCTCCTTTTTCTTTAACCTTCACCCATCCTTTTTACTTTTAAGATCAAAATGAACGGTCGTATTTAGCACAGAAAGAGCAAGTAAATAAAATCAGTATACAAGGAATAAAATGTATGTGCCATACATTTTCAAGTTTCAAAGTTCTTGTATGAATTTTTACAGTTTCCTTAGGAAGATAGATAGAAGATGGATATATATATAAAATATATAAAAATAATAAATATTTTTATATTTTTATTTTATGTGCATCAACTAATAAAACCAATCTCAGTATATGTTAACTAACTTAATATAAAAAGTGGAACTTTTTTTTCCATTTCTAAGTACCACTTGTATTTCACAAACGGAAGTCACTAGTCAGAATGGAGTCCCAAGGCAAATAACAGTAAGCAATCACTCAAAGTTCATTTGTACAGCTCAGCCTAACTGACATTATAAAAGTCTATATTGTAAACACAAAGCCATGTCTGAAATAGCTCATACAGGCTGTGTAACACTGACATCGCTGATTTAAACATACTTCCTATAAAGATCCATGCTCAGAGAAGATTATCTTCCCTCCCACCCCTTTTGCTACTTCATTAACTGATAAACTATTACCACGCATGGGGTCATTACTGGAGCTCCTTATTTAAGTTCCTCATGGAACTGAAGGGATTCATACACCCTTTTGTTGACACAGACACCATTTGAAGTTTGTGAAAAGAAAATGTCAGCATTCAGATAAAATAATTGAAATAAGATATCTTCTGACACCTGCCTTTACAACATAAAAATGCTGCAAATTACTTACAGTTCTGGAAAGGAAGCATATCTAGGTTCTAGTTTAACAGAGAAGAGTGAGAGGATAGAAATGAAAATCACTTTTACCTCCCTCACTTCCCTATTTTTTTTCAACTGTCCAAAAATACATCATCCACACTCCAATTTAATATCAAATATCCATTCAAACTTCCTACTTAAGCATTTACCAGACCTGTTAACTGTGTCTTGGTAATTACAGACAGCAATCATCTATATAACAATGGTGATCAACAAATGTATTCTTTTCCAAATAGGCTGTTCTTCGTGCCAGTCTCACTCTTCCTTTCCCCATCAAAAAATATGAGAATTCCTCTGCTTGTTAGCATTTTGAGAGTGCACACTCAATTACAAGCACTCTCTGCTTTCTCCTTATATTCTGTGCATGACTCCAGAGATACCTAATTGCTGTAACACCTATCACGATAACCAAAGAACATCCATACTGGATGAAACCAAAGACCTATCTACCCAGGTATCCTCTTTGATGATGACCAGTACCAGCTTCCTAAGGAAGATTTTTAAAAAAAGAGAACCATATAGTGATACAATGTCAAAATACGTTCCCAGCCTGCAGTAATTTGGATCCCAGAGATTTCCTGAACTTTGTGCAGTGCTGTTTTACCTTCTTTGATGGATTTTTCTTACCTAAACTTTAATTCTAATTTTCTGAACCTCTATCAATTTTTGGCAACTACAATGTCTTGTGGCAGTATATTTGGCAACTTAAGTATGAACTGTGTGGAGCAGTGACTTCTTTTTTTTTTTTTGCTAAATCTACCATCTGTTAGTTTCATTTGATGACCTTCAGTTCAATTATTAGAAGAATGCTCCTTTCTGACCTTCTTACTCCACTCCCAATTTTACAGACCTCTACATTACCCTTTCTCCTTTGCTGTCTGTGCTCCTCAGATCCATCATCTTTATTCTAGTCAGAAAAGTTGTAACATTTAATTTTTGATGTGCTATTACTTCCCTTTGTTACTATATGGCATATAAGATACTGAAAACTGTAGGTCTTATCACAGACCACCATGAGGCTTCAGTACTGACCTTTCTCAAATAGCAAACAGAACAAATAATAGAAGTTTCCTCCATTTTAACCAGATGTTTTCCAAATGACACATGGCAGCATAATTCCCTGCAAAGGAAACTTGTTAGAAGTGTTTTGAGAACCCAAGAAAGTTTTAGCAACTGGATAGCCCTTTCTTCCATATTCAATATTCATTAATCCATTTTCATTAATCCTTTTAGAATTTCCATCTACAGAACCAGCGTTGACCCTTCCCTGGTATATCACATTTATCCAATGCCCGATAACATTATTCTTTCTACTTATTTGTGAAGTACAGATCCAGACTTCTGGATCTGAAGTTCTCTGAACACCCTCTAGGACCATCTTCAAACATTGTAGCTGCCTCTGGCCCATCGACACCAATGCAGTTTTAAGCATGAGGTTACATCTTTGCATTACCTGTTATTGCCTATCTGTTAACGCAAAATTCTGACCCTTTTAAATCAGTATGCCACGGGACCCTTGGGAGTAATCTTGTTAAATTGTCCTCTGTCTTCTTTTCCTGAGACTCTTGTATGGCCTCTTATTTAAGCTTCCAGCTATGCTGGAGCATCCAGAGGAAGTAAGCACAGACCTGGACTCCACAGGTCTGTGTCAGAGGTGAGGGGATGTGTGAGACTCCTTTATACCTACTTACTAGTCAGAAATTACTAATTTGTCCTTACCCTTTTCCATGTCCTTGCCACTACTTCAGCTTAAAGCAAGAGCAAGATCACTCCAGTTGCCACTACTGTAGCCAGAATGCGGACACAAGCCTTGAAGATCAGCATCCATGAGATACTGAAGAGGAAGATTCTTGACTATTCAAAGCTGGAAAAGGAGTTACTGATAAACCACTGTAGTCGGAAGAGAAAAACGTAAGTTTCTGGATTTTCTGAAGATGCTGAATTTCACAGGGAAGATTACAATTGTCAATAGGAAGAGTAGGGTTTTTTTTTTGAAAGAGATAACAATTTTCACAGTTGACAGCTGTAAATGCCACCAAATAAAAAAGATCAGATCTTGACAATAAATGGAGGCCTTTGCTTTTGCTTATCAAAAGGCAAGAATCACATCCAGGACATTAGAAAAGTTACCTGAAGGGACGGATGCTTTGGCCATGTAAGCACTACCCAGTAACACAGATAAACTCTATCAATGAAATCAGACTGGGGAACCACGTGTTGCACAACTTCAATGCCTGCATTTCTGAAGTTTGCTCAACTTTCTCTTCCAACTCAAGCAGTCTCTGCCCACATTCTTGGTAGCATTACACCAATCTAAAACAGGTGTGAGAGGAACAGGATCATTCTGCTTACTCCAAAGACAGCTGGGAATAACAGGCACTGTTGCAGAACACTTTTATCTTAGAATTCTGCTTGCTAAATGTTATTTGCAACCTTCTGTGTTATTTACCATTTTATCTCATTATGTATTGTCTAGAGATGTAATTTTCAAAATGGGGTGGGAGCACCTTATTTTAGTGGAATTAGATTTACCATTTAAAACATTCATATAGCAAATCAAACTTTAATGAACTCTTCTGCAGATATTATTTATTTTTGGAAAAGTTTTAATAACTTTTCCTGTAATTAAAAATAGCATACAATATCAGAAGCCAGCAGCAATTAAAGGTAATCAAATTTGGGAAATTGTGTAGGAAGTACAAAAAAGATCTGTAGATATTTTGTTAAATGCTTATTATCAGTTGAAGTCCTGTTTGCTTCACAAAACAGAACAATGCTTATCATTAAAACATAAGAACATTTCTACAAAGTTCTTTGCCTGATTTTCTTCTTTCATAAAATGCACTGCATGTGAAACAAGTCTTCAAAAAAACAAGGCCTAAAAAAACCTACTACTCAGGGTGCCTTTGAGGATATTTAATTAAAATCTAATCCTGCATTCATTAAGGCTCACATAAATTAAGCTGTCATTCATAAGATTTATGGATTCTCATTTGCATATTGCATACAATTCATCAATTACTCAAGTATGAAAGGAGCACATTTCCCTTGGAGCTGCATGCTACCCTGCCAACATTTGAAATGAGGGAAAGAGCAAGACTGTCAGGCATTCACACAAACTTTCTTCCAAATGTCTGCTCCTTGATTAATCTAATTTTCTAGCTATTCCTTACAAGATACAACAACAGCCCTTCTGCAAATTTCTATTATTTCTCCTGTCTTCATCATAAAATCTTCTTGTCTTTTAATAATACTTCATGTCTGACTGATTATTATTTGTTTGCTAATGATATGGCATGAATGTTTTCTTTATATAAAAGCATAATGCACACGTCAGAGTTAAAATAAAATGATTAGTATTTTCAGGTTTTGTTTTTTTCTGATTGTTTTAACATCACTAATTTGCTTAGCTGTGCTTAAAAAAAACCTAAGCAACGCGGAAAAAAATACCAAATTATAAATCTATCATTTAAAACAGCCATCAGTATTAAGTCAGAATATTTCTCTTAGAGTGTAATGGTAATGTGCACATAATTAAACCATTAAAATTTAACATTAAAATATAATTAAGAAGAGATAACAAATGTTTAATGTGAAAAGTCAGCTTATTCACAGCCACTCTAGTGTGCACCTTGAAAGTTGTAGGCAAAGTAGTGATACAGGTAAATTTGTTTTTGTTGCACATAAAACATGCTGTGTTAATTCAGTTGTCCTCTCTAGGGAGTTAATCTTCATTTCAGTGGCACAACTAGGAAGTGGTAGTCTTTGCTCGCCCAGTCTCTGGATACCTTCCAACATGCATGTGATCAGGTTCTGAATTTAATGCATAACACTCATTCATGTCTGGGAGTTTCTAAATTAAAATATATGAATGTATCAGCACTGCCTAAAATTACTCTTAAAGTTTTCTCTAAATTTATTGGATCATTTTATATTGTTAATTATGTAGTAAAAAAAAAATAAAAATACCAAAATGAAGTTGCCATTTTCTCCAAGAAATGTTATGTTTAACCAATAAAAGGATGATAAGCCATGAAACAATAAAAATCCAACACAAAATATTTCTGAACTTCTTAGGGAATACATGTAACACTCTAGTGCTACTTCCCAGACCAAGTTAACAGAATATAATTTTTTTTTTTTTTTAATTTCAATATAAGTACTGGGGCCTTTAAATATGTGTAATACAAACCAAAGAATCTTGGAGCAGATGGTGAACAAATTAGAAATAAATACTTCAAATATTAGTGATCTAAGGTTTTATTGTTCAAATGCGTTCAGCACCAAGTCTAGCTTAAAAGTCATATGCTGCTTCTTGCCACAGAGGGACTGTTGAACATTTGGACTGGATTACTGAGTGGCAAACAAATATTTTTTCTTTTCCCTCCTCCCCCAAATCTGTTTAAAAATGAAGAGAGATTTTATTCTAAACATAATTGCTAACATAATCCCATGCGAATAAAGTTAACTAAGCCTGGAAAAATAAACAGATGAGTAACTTTAATCAGAGAAATGAAGTCATCATTATGCTTGGTTTATAAAATAGATTTCCATTGTCAAAGATAACATAACAGGAGGGGTTTTTTGTTATTTTGGTTTGTTTATTTTCAGTTAGCTGCTCTACTGTAGACTGTTTAGGTCCATCCCTGAATTACTACTGCATTTATTGTCTGTCTTTTTAACTGTTGCATTCTCCGAGTTTCAAATTTCTCAGCATGAGCTGTCTGCTTAATTCTATCCAAGTAGTGTGTAATGAGAAAAGAATTTTCCCTGTCTACAATAATATAGCTTATTTTATTTCCTGAACCCAAACCACCTGTTCAGTTTTTCTATTTAAAGCTTTGTAAAGCAAGAGACTACCTCAGTACATTTGTGCTGAAATGAAAGGCAATCGGAACGACGCTGCGACTTCTTTAAACTCAATCCAATAAAAAGCATCACCTACAGAGCAGCTTCTTGGCTCCAGGGTCAGATGGGGTTCACACTGTAAAATTCTCAAGAGAAGTTAAAAGTGACTTTCTTATTTATGTGAAATCTACTCAAAATATTTCTAAATTTAATTCTCTAAGAGATTTGGGGATAAACAGCAGTAAATGACTATACAGTAATAAATGACTATAGAACCTCTTTTAGCTTGAAACCTCCAAATCTTTATAAATGTTAAAATTAACTGTATTGACTTTGTCTGGGCCTGAAAGTATAAATCTAGGACAAATCAACTTATTACAGTATCTTTATGATCAGTCTACTCTAAGCACCTACTTCGGTGATATGAAATAGCTCATCTGAAAAACTACATTCTAAAAAGATACAGACGACAAGCAAATTTGTCCAGGCCAACCGGACTCCAAACTTAATACCGGACTTTGCCTACTACCATAAAATAGATCATCTTCCAGAGTCTCTCTGAATTTCTACTTTTTACATCATCACAGATCAAATGTGGTTTTAATTCAACGGAATGAGGGCAATGGAATAAAAGGGGAGTTCCTGAACATTATTCTGGGCTGTTTGTTTTTCAAACTTCCCCCCTTATATTTGTCGACATTTTCACTTTGTAATTTAAACTCACACCTCGAAATATAACCTTTAGTATGATTTTTGGATTGAGGAAAAGCATCATTCAGCCTTTCTTGGATATTTTGGGAAGAGGGATAGGCCTAACTACTGTCATGATTACAGCAAAGATTTTAAAAAAAAACCCAAACATTTATTAGATGCAAGGCTTATTCTTCTGATGACATAAGAGAGGGAAGGTGCAACTTTTTATAGAGAGTACAAATCTAGGAAAAGAGAAATAAGAAATCCATAGGTACATGTGGTTACAAAAATAGGTTTGTAAATAAATAGTAATTTTGCTTTGTGTCACTTTGGCCTACTTAAATGCTAAATTTATCTATCTCTCTCTTTCCCACATATCTTTAAATACAAGGGAAGGAGGCTGGGATAGGTATACATAACTTTAAGTATATGTTAAACTGGAAATTATTCTTCTTTAACCACTCAGACAGAGCAACAAAGAAAAACAGATCATCCTTTCATGTTATACATTAGACCTACCGTATGTAGGCACCTGAACTGCTAATAAAGTAAAAATCTTTCCCTTTCCCCATTCCCATTAATTATTTTCAAATCTGTGTAGATATAACACTTTCTTCCTTCCTTTTCATTAGCTCGTGAATGTCTGCAAGACAGAAGTTCTGGTCTGATAATACCTGCTGAAGCACAAAACCCCTCCTGTGGATGCCAATCCTGTGCCAGTGAGATTTAAATGCTGGAGCTGGTTCAAACACCTATGAAATTTTCAGATAAGATCTTTATTAAAACAAGTTGGGATTGAAAGTGCATTTCATGGGAGTTCCTGTAACCTCACCAAAACATTATCATTTCCTTGCAAAAACTCTACATGCGCTAAATAATTAAATAGCTGGAATTTGAAAAAGAGATTGGACTGCTTGGTTATCAATGCCACACACTGCTTTACTATTTACTTCTGTTACAATTTACATGTAGTCCTAATCTAATCCTCAAATTTTCAAAAATATATGCAAAGACAGAAACTTCCTCAGGGATTATGTAATCCTGCTTCCCTTTTTGAAGAAACCCATTTATGCAGGTACACAGGACATTATTCACAGAGTGACCATCTTAACTGAAATTAAAAATACCAGTTGAATACATTTCCATAGAGTCACATGAACCTAAAATACCTAGAATTGTATATCTCATTAGAACAGCCATTTCATCTGTATTTGTTAATTATTCTTCCATGCCATCATAGTCAGCTGCAAAAAAACAAAACTTAAACCAACTCTAGCCTCCATTTTTACCACATACTAGATTCTGATTTAAAACTATGTTTATGGTAAAAAAAAAAAAAAAAAGCCTTAAACTTCCTTTGTAGCTTAAAGAGCCTAAGACTGACCAGATGCATCTTGCATGAGAATAATTATTGTCTTTGAACGTACTTTTGGGAAGTGCTAAATCATAGGCACCTCCACCTTGGCCACCTTCTCTTCTATCTCTTCACAGGCAGTTTTGCTGTCCTTACATTGATGAAGCCTCAACTAAATGGAAATTAAACAGGAAATCACACTACATACTGACATTAATTCTCCATTATATATTACTAGTAAACAAAATTCACTCAATATCACTTACTGCTTATAAAAGGATGGAGTTTCACTGAAAATGGTGGGGAGATTTAAAACAAGAAAGAAGACAGTGGTAATGAAAGATCATTTTTTAATAGATAAATGAACTAACTGGTTTATAGTTTTTGTCTATACACATAAACACAGGCGATTCTGAACTTATTCTTTAGGTAAATGGGATATTGGAGTAAAGAAAGTTATCTAATATGTAAAATTGTCTTTAAAGGTGTTATTTTTGCAAAGAAAAAGAAAATTACATTTGATTTGATTTTTCAAAAAGTAGTGTCTAATGTCACGCAACTACTACATAGCTACTCAGACATTCATGTTTCACAACCAAGTCTTAACTGAATTATACTAAATCTGTTCATAATAGATTGGATGAAGTATCAATTCACGTCACAATTAGTAAAATCAGTTTCCTTCCAAAAAAACCCACTTCTTTGTATTGATCCTTATTTTCCTGTCAAGTGTTATTTGAACTCACCCTAGACCTTATTTGCAGCTGCAGAAATACTAAGCTGCATTAAATTGGAAATGGAACGAATGCTGCTGTATATCACTTTACAATATGGAGGTGCCATATTTGTGCATTTATGCAACGTGATATGATAAGCACTCTCTGTAGAAGCATGTTATATGATTATTATTACTGCTAAAATAACAAGCTTTAAGCAGAGTGCCTGGAAATATCCAAAACAGTCTTGAAAAGACAAATGACCTCCTTCTCTGTCTTTCTAAAACCACAGCAGTTAAACAGATTGTGGGAAAACTTTGGTACCAATGACTCATATGAGGCACAAGAAGCTTAGAGCAATAGTTGTAATCCTCATTACCAAACATAGCAGATACCAATTCATTTTTATTCTGAACTTCTGGACAGCCTTCCCTCTTCTGTTATTTCAACCATTCAAAAGTTAGCTCATCTGCAGAGAAAACTTCTTTGTCAAGTGACACTCCAACATAGTACACTGCATAGCACTGAAGGTTTCATCACACCTACCTATGGAATGTCAACAATTACCACACGCAAGCGGAAGCTGCCTATCTCCAGAGAAATCTTAACAAGCAAAGACAGTAAGAAACACAAAGGGCCCAAAAAGTCCCAAAGAGCATTAAACTGTATCCTCTTAGGCTACAAACTTGTTCTACAAAGTACAGACATATGAACTATTTAAACATCTGAATTCCATATGCATGAGTCAGTACTGAGCACAGCAACAGCAACCATCAAAAGCAACAGTCCCAAATATTTGAATTAATTTAGATATAACGAATTGAACAAGATCTACAGTGCAGTTATTAAACTGAAGTCCCTGTAGGGACTTCAAACATAGCACAACATACAGTGCACAAGAAAAGCAATTTCATAAAAGTAATATCTTGAACATAACATTTTGAAAAAGATGCTGTGAGCAAAAACTAGAGCAGAGATTCTCTGTTCACCACCTTGAATTTTTCTCTTCATCTATGCATCTCTCTCAAAGTCACAGATCAACAGACTTCCCACCACTGGCTTTACTCTCTCAAATGTCTTTTCATTCATTGCTTTAAACCTGCCTCTGTTAAGTCAATCACCTTTCATAACCACTAATGCTAATCGTTAGAAAGGTCTTACTTTAAAGTACATATATGGTATATATACTATATAGTAAAGTATACTTATATACTTTAAAAGAATAATGTAACTGAAATAGAAATTCATATTTTCCCCAACAGTAGTTTCAGAAACAGCCAAAATATTGTATGACTCAGTAGGACAGATAGTATCATAGTAGAGATTCATATTATACATACACACTCAGAGGCAGTAACACACACAGATGGAATGACTCCAGCCAATGGAAACCACTGAGCAGAACTTAGAACAGGCATCAACAACAGCATAGCTCAGGCCTGTGAACTTTGATTACTTGGTTGCTATGCATGCTATCTTTTTTTTTATCTTTTTTTTTTTTTTGACCTTAAAGTACTCATTGTTGTACTTACACTGTGTTTTTCATGAATTCATAGAGCACCAGGGGGGAGCAAGTAGGGTCAAACTCTAATTCTTCCCACGAGCTGCATAGAAAGGAGAAACGCTTGCAGACAACAGGAAAGAAGGCCATGTCTTTGACTTATTCTGCCATAAAAAAGATTTACTTGGAGGGACGCATTAGTGGCGGCACTGTGTGAGACGCTAAGACTTTGATCATCTCTGGCTGAGCCAACTTAAGGTGTTAATCGTTTTCAAGCCATTTCAACCACATGCCATAATCTTCCTTTCCTCTAGCAGAGCTTAGAAAAATGAACATGGAACCATTTCTATGCTTAAACTTACAATTTCTACCTTCACCGGTTATTTAAGTTATTTTTTACAATTAACAGGGGTTTGACCATCAGGTTTCTACTGAAGTAGTGTTGTTGCCTACTGCCCCAAGCCTGGAGAGCATTTCAAGGCTGTAGTGAGCCCCTTGGTGAAAAACAAGCATATGTATTTCACTGATTGCAAAAATTTCATCAATATAGCTCACATAGAACTTCTGCTCTTTGTCTAAAATTATCCACCTTGAAATAAAATTTCCAGTTACCTAGCGAAACACTAATACTTCTGCAAAAACAACTGTTCTTCAGTTAATGCTTTTCTAAATGAATTATTCTGAACAAAAGAAAAAGTGACTGCAATTTCAAGTAATGAAATGAGGAAGGGAAAAGTTTTGTGTTTGAGAGACAGAAAGAGATATATAGCAATAAAAATTGCTTAAATCAAAATATGCAAGAAAACCATCCACCAGTTGAATCACTGACACATAAAAACCTTTATAAAAAGAGTTTGTTTTTTTTCCCCAAAGTAAAGATTACATATTTGGATAGTGGCTTAGAACACATAGATAATGGTTTCAATATTATTTAAAAAGTCTGACTTCACTTTTTAAAGATACAGAAAAAAGTGAACATGATTTTTAATAAAGATAGTATACAGTTCATTCACAGATAGGTCAATAAAAAGACCTCTGATCTTCCCTACATGTAGACACTTAAACTGCAGATGTTGCCATTTGAGTTTGTCACTGTATGATCTTTTGTAATCCATGTTGAGAAATAAGCACTTCTATGTCACAATTCACTTGACTTATTTCCTGTGCCTACCTGAGGATGGTATTAATTGCTCTGTAGATTTTCTCTCTGATGACTATATGTGGAATGTAGACAATGAGTTCAGATGTAGACGTTTACACTGTACACTACAGAGATTAAGCAAGCTCAGACTCACTCGTGCTCTCTAAATTTTAATTCACTGGTTGAATTTAGCCTAAAGTCAAGGAGGAGCCTAAAGTGGCGGCGTATGTACTCTGAGCTGCTTTGCCTTGCACAGAGTAGTGTCTCAATCTTAAAAATTAGTAATTTTTCATCTGAGGTGGCAAAGTTCCTGGAGTAAGTATCATTCCATTTCTTTTAAACCAGCTTTGAATCTGCTCCAAATTAAATGGAGGAGATGGGGAAAAAAAACCTGTTGCATGTAAATTTAACTTTGTTTGTTTGTTTAAGTCAACCTGCATCTTTTCAGAAATGCAACAATAGCAATTTATATACAATGAGTATAAATACCTCCAGGAGAGAGAATACAATAAAAAGGTAAGCAAATTTACCAGTACATTTAAAATTATCTCCATCTCTTTGAATCACTTGCACACTAGGATGTAACCTCCATCACAAAAGCCTGGTGTGTCTTCACATCTCACTCAGAGAAAATAAGGCAGCTACTGTTCTATTTTTCACACATCTCTGTCAGTAGATCCTGCTCTTGGGAAGTTTAACATCATCTACGTTTCTGTCAGACATGATCAGTTATGCACTGATGTAGACATGAACTCTTCTCTTGTGACTTTTTTTTTCTTTATTTCATGTGGTTTTGACTTGCAGTCATGAAACATGATACAGAAAAAAGTTTTTAACATACATTGATTTTGGGCCATGCTATATTTTCATATAATTTTTCATACATTATGATCTCAAAGGTCCCTTCCAACTATGAATATTCTGTGATTCTGTGATATATTTTCATATTTTTTATAAATTATACTACTTCTGAGTGTATTTTAAAATGAATAATTTACAAAGCAATGCGATTAAGAGACAAACCAGATAGTTACTGCATGCGGATACAGTAATAACCGCAAAACAGCTTGTAACATGGGACAACTGATGGAATATCACATCTTAGAATTTGTTTACAGGCCTAAAAAACTTCAAAATATTTTGTAAAAATTCTCAGACAAAAACCAGGAAAAAATCTAATGGCTTGTAAGAGCACTTGAAAGGGCAAAGCTGCAAATTTTGAAGTCTCTTAAAAAAACACACACAGAGCTTTCAGCTAACGCAACTATAGAAATTTCAGGGTAGAGTTAGTTCACCAAATGTTACTGTAAATTAATTGTCTTTGTGTTTTTTACAGAATCCAGTAAACAAATAAAATTCCATTTGGCTAAACTTGGTTTGACCCAACAAAAATGATCTACAAAACATAAAACAAGAATTGGAACTAGACATTCTTGAGGATAGAAGGTCATTTCAGTAATTAAAATGAACTCTGTAAAAATCCACAATACAGCCACAAATTAAGTAAAAAAAAAAAATTCAAAAATCTCCCAGTAAACAAAACTATGATTTTTACAGCATAATCGCCATATCAAAACACAAGGATAGGTCTTTTTCAGATAGACCTCCAGCCACCATACCTCTTAAGGTACATCTGAGGACAGACAGAGCTAGAGATTACCTATTAATCTCTGTATTATGGTGTGTCATGAATCCTCTTGACTTCTTATTTGAAGTCCCACTAGTGGGCATTCAGCCCTTCACCTTTTTTAAGTAGAACCATTATTTCTTAGACAACATACCAGGCCAGGTTCTTTCTAGTAATGACTAGTCTTGCCTGTCTACAAAACATGCAAAGCTTTGTAATTTTTCTTAGTATCTTAACAGCTTTTAACTTACATCAATGTTTCTGTTTCATGAGTACTGCAACCATTTGTGAAATCCCTGGACAAGTACTAAAGAGTAGGTGTGCCATACACCTTAACTGAAAATATCAGATTTGCATAAAAGAATACATATAATGTCAAAATCATGGCCATAGATGATAAAAATAAATTGAGTGCATGTACAACAAAGGTGACAAAACAGTAATGGCTTTTTCAAAATTATCTCAGTTTTTAAAAATTGTTCCTTCCTATGCTGTCAGATCTGAAAGGTCAGCTTGCATTCTAATAAGTATGGAAAAGATAGGTATTCAGCAGTAAAATATAAAGATATTAATTTTAAAGGTAAGTAAATAAAGAATGAAAAGTATTATCTTCTTGGAAAGAAGAAATGTCAGAGTGGAGAGAAACTAATAGCAGAGTCCATCAGGAATCAGTTTTTGGATCAGTCCTGTTTAATAATTTAACTAATGTCCAACACATGCTGATGACACAAAGTTGGAAGAGGATTGAGCATCATGCTGAAAGAACTGGACAGTTTTGAGGAAAGATGATGAATTTTAATGGAGCGAAGTGCAAGGTCAGCCACTCAGGGACCATAAATAAGAGTAGCTGCTGTAAGCCAAGAACTCATAACTTTGGGAATAACCAAAGAGGAGAAATATATGGGTTTATTAGCTGATCCTTGGATAATTATGAACCCCCAAGGTGACACAGCGATGAAACAGACAAATACCATCCTTGAACATATCAGGCAATAAAATTCTGGTAGATCAGAAACTATGACTGACACAACAGGCATCAGTGGGATATCTTGCCTGCATAACCTTAGTCAATCACCTTCAGAAAAAACAGATTCACAGAGAAATAGGTCTAAAGAAGGATGACAAGCATGATCACAGAGTGGTGAGGCTTCCAAGACAAGGCTGAAAGAGTTTGACTTTTCTGGTATTGGAAAAGCTAAGGCTGTGGTGGGATATAATTATTCTCTTTCACAACCACAGGGAAGGTCTAATGGATGTATAAGGGAAGATTGAGACACAGAAGAGAACTGCAGGCTGCTCTAAGTCACAGTGTCATGAAGCAGCGTGACAGTGAAAACTACTGATCCAGGTAGTTCTCTGCCAGCTCTCACAAAGCTATTGGTGCTACTGGCCACGGAGAGAAAAAAAAAAAATAAAACAAAAAACTATAGATTCGTCAAAAATTAAACTGGTTGAGCAAGGGCTGTGCTGCAGACTTCCCACAGTATGAGTGATTGAGGAAGCACCAGGAAAGTTCTCAGTGGTGACATACCTAGTTATTAGGTATGGTGCGAGGGAACCCTGATTAAGTTATGCTGAGGAAGTCAAAAATGAAGACCCAAAAAGAACAACAGATATCAGTATTTCCTTTTTTATTATTATTTACTTGTCTGTTATCTGATAAGGTTTTATGCTATGCCTACCAAAATAGGTCTGTGAATAATTTCTTCCATTAGATGTAAGAGTTCAACTAAAAGACATTTTTAGAAAACACATATAAAGAAAAGCTACTAATGGGATGTGCTGATTGAAAGGCTTATTTCCAGTATTGAAAAACTAGGGCAAGTGATTCAGATATTATACCTTAATTTACTATCTCCCACTATGATAAAATAGAGAAAAGTCTTACTTCCATCTGCATTGCACAATATGCAATTCAAAAAAACTTCAAAACTGTGTAATATGAGAGAAACCTATTGTAAATGCTTTCTAAAGGAAAAAAAAAAAGAATAAAAGTTTGGATATCAAAATATTCTTAAAGAAACTAAAACTAAAAAATATTTATTATAAGAAATACTAACATTAAAACTCCTTGATTCTAACTACTTTCAAGCCTAAAAGTTATAAAGCACTACTTCTTTCAGTAATATCATTTCACACTACAAAATTGTATTTTTGCTTAAATTCCAACATAGTTTCATAAATGTATATTTGATAGGCAAGTGACAACATCACACTGTAAATACTTCAGAGACCTGAAACACATTAAACCTTTAAAATGTCAACAGTTTAAGGAATCATAGCTTTGCACCAGTGATCCAAAGAGCGTACATCACTGTAACTTCTCCCTGGGCTTTTTTGCCTTTTCCTGGTAGAGAATACTTTTCTCCATAGTAACTTTTTAAAATAAATACCTGTGAAATCCTTTAGAAGTACATAATGTTGTAAGTTGTGGTGAGTGATGTTGAACTTATGGTAACATGTCTTGTTATATTTACTTAGGGTTATGTTTTAAACAAAAAGAGACACAGATTAAATGCTGAATTTGCTGCTAACTCCAGTAAAAATTTAACTGAAGATCCCATAATTGCTTAAATAGCAGCTACTTTTACAATTGTCCTTAATTAGGTCCCAATTTAGCAAATCATTTGGCCATATGCTGAGGTCCCACTGGATTTAAGAATGTGCATAGAGTTGTGCACATGCATCAGAGCTTAGCTGAATTGGGCTTTAACATTAGACATTTTTTAATTATTTTTAATTTCTGGAACTCATGTAGCTTTTTTAATTTTCTTATGTTTCTCCTGAGTTCTTGGGGATTTCAGCTACACTTGGTTCTGACCAGTACATAAAGGCAACTCATTTTTTGAAATGATAAGTTTATTTCTAAATGCCAAGGATTAATCTGAGACTGAAAGAAGAATTTCAGAATAACTAAAAAAGAAAGTAAATCCACTGAGAGGCCAATGGAACCTAGCCTAATGCCACCCAATACTTTAAAATAAGATGGGCAGTTCCTTCAATCAACAGGAAGTCTTCAACAGACTGGACAGACTGTGATTACCCCAGAAAACTAGATGTCACAGTTTCAGCTGGGATAGAGTTGACTTACCAGTAGCTGGCACAGCGCTATGCTTTGGATTTGGGATGAAAATAGTGTTGGTAAAATACTGATGGTTTTGGTTGTTGCTAAGCTCTCAAGACCTTTTCTGCTCCTCACACTGCCCTGACAGCGAGTAGGCTGGGAGTGCATGAAAAGTTGGGAGGAGAGACAGCCAGACTCAACTGTCCAAAGGAATATTCCATACCATATGATGTTCTGCTCAGTATATGAAGCTGGGGAAAGAAGAAGGAAAGAGACATTTGGAGTGATGGTGTTTGTCTTCCCAAGTAACCATTACATGTGATGAAGCCCTGTTTTCCTGGAGATGGCTGAACACCTGTCTGTCCATGGGAAGCAGTGAATGAATTCTTTGTTTTGCTTTGCTTGTGTGCACAGCTTTTGCTTTACATATTAAACTGTCTTTATCTCAACCCACAACTTTTCTCACTTTTACTTTTCTGACTCTCTCCCCCATCCCACCAGGGAAGAAGTGGCTGCGTGGCCCTAGCGGCTGGCTGGGGTTAAATCATGACATGAAGTAACTGAAATTGTTCTGGATACCAACCAAATTTTATTTACTACTTCAACTTTTCAAGTAATTTTGCTTCCATACAAAACTCTGACATTTATGGAGCAGAAATTGTGAAACTTTTCCATGGCATAGAGAAGTTTTTTCCCTAAGGGCATGTTCACTTTTCCCTTCTGTGCAGCTTTAATTGCATATATATTTGTCTAGTGATACTTATCCTCTGCGCTGAGAAAAGAACTGTCCTTTGGGTCTTGCAGAGCCTGCAGCGACAGGTCTCTCTCATCTGGACATCTCATCCTGGCAATATCAACAAACCCTGCTTTCAAAGACCACAATCTCAAATCAGTACAGTAAACTATAGTAAGAAAAAAGATATATTTAGAGTTTTTCTATTCATGCCTGGGTGCTAAATAATTCACTATGCACTCAGTTTGCGAGTTTACTTAGGCAAAGGTGGAGGGGGTAGTGGTAGAAATTGGGTTTTACATGAAAAACACCTTCCATAACCCATGCCACTGAGAAACGAGGCTATCAAATCCATATTGCGGCATTTATGATGTGAACAGAGAGAACAGACAGCAATCCATCCTATGCAGTTCTGAGTATCCCACCTTTACAACAGTGTGGTGGAACTACAGAAGACGCAAAAAAACAGCAACCAGGATTCAGAGATAGCTGAATAAAGACAGACAAGAGGTCATAAAATCATGAGTAAAGTGGAAAGGATTACCTGGCAACTATCTTACCCTTTCATAATCTTTTACAAGAACTTGAGAGTACCTATAAAAGAACATCTATTTGTTCCAGGTGTGGAAGAAATTAAGGAAGAATTTTTTTAAGCAACACATATGGAAGTCAATGCCACAAGTTGCTTTGACAGTCAACCTCCAATTCCACTCAGAAATAAATTAGACAATTTAAATCCAGCTAAGAGAGTCAAGATACAGTTCAGGCCTGTAAATTTGTAAATCACTGATTGCTTGAATATAGTGTGTGCAATTGTGGAAGGATCTGTATCCTAAGCAGCCTCTATTAGCAAATACTACAGAAAGGTTAATGGATCAGATAAATCTCCGTCCTTCCTTTTATGAGATGATAATGGAAGAGAGGAGGGAGCTGCCTGTCAAAAATCCACTTGTCCAATCAAAAAATTCTTATTCCTACCCAACAGAAATATTGGCTTTTTAATTCAGAAAAGTTTTGCTCTGTGAGTGCATGAGGCAGTATAAGGACACAGGGAAGCAGATTTAGTAATTTTACTAGGCGTGCATGTTTCTAGATTTAGCTTGCACAAGGCTAAGCGATACTATTCCATAGTTTAATTTTATATTACTATCTGTTAATTTGATGAATGAATTAAAAATTTCTTATCAATACTTTTTAATCAGAAACCCTCATCCAGCTATATGTACTTCCTACATCTTCAAATGAAAACGAAGAAACTGTGCTAAACAAGCAGTTCTTCTTTTAATTATTTTCCACAAAAAAGTTAAATGTATTGGTGCAGCCTATTCTAAAACCAGACCAGTATTTTTAAATAATCATACAATAATACATATAATGAAACAAAATTAAAAACGCTGATTTCCCTCCATCAAAAGCTGACAGAAAAAAAACCAGTCCTTATTACTGTATCACATGGAAATGTGATTTTCCTTCACTAGCATCACAATATATTAAGATGGTCTGACATATATATATAGAATAATAATGTGCACAGAAATTAAAAATACACATAAGGGGTTTATTTTTTAATGGGAACTGAATTACCTTATTATTTAAATCTGTTGAAATTTAAAAAAATAATAATAAAATAGAACCATTTCTTGATCCATCCAGGTACTTCTGAGACTAACAAAAGAGACCATAATAACACCAGCTGTCATATTCCATTATCTAAATATGCATTTCTGAAATTATTAAATGTTACATTATCTAGTTTCAGCATCATCGTGTGCCAGTATGTCATACACACTAGCTTCTTGCAAAAAATGTTTGTGTGGAAACATTGTATCATCAGAAACAAAGCCCTATCCATGTTTCTAAAATAACTGTGTTTTTTCAAGATAGCCTTTCCACTGGTGTTACAAAACTAGGCTCAAAATATCTTTTGTTGGACTTCCAAGATTGCATGGACAGTAATCATATCATTACCAGTATCGAAGGAAAGTAAAGCAGAGTAGAACTGGATCAAATTAATGTGCAGTGTTTCTTCCCTAAAAGAAAAAAGAAAAAAGAAAAAAGAAAAAAGAAAAAGAAAGAAAAAGAAAGAAGAAAAAGAAAAAAAGAAAAATACAAGAGAGCTTTTTCCACAAAGTTAAGTACAGAAGAAGACTTTCTGAAAAGAAAAGAAACATTTAACTGAAAAGTTGGAACCATTCATGTGTCATACTGGATTTTTGAAAATGGGAGAGGCTTCTGCCTAGATCCTGAAGAGATATCTTCAAATGCAGAATGCAGCTGACCCTCTACCAGATCAGCAATAGATATTTTCATTGATTATAACTATACACTAATTCAATTCATTTTTCTTCTCTGCAGCCTAAGGCAACTGCTCACTTCATTGACATCACGTTTGGCATAATTACTAAAAAAAATCCCTATGGATAGATTTTTGTTTTGTTTTATTTTCTAAAATGTAAGCCATCCAAAATTGGGGGGGGGAAATAAAAGGAACGCATTTGCTGTAAAACAAAGCAAGTTTTTCACTGTGACTTTCATAAATGCTTGTCTATGTGAGTTGTATCTATACTGGCAATCAAAATTAGACCACAAAATAGCATAATGGACATGGATTTTATTACTTTAATTTGATCATAGATCCAATAATGAAGGAAAGGCAGATAAAATTGACTAACTTAATATTTATGGGAACTTGAACTACTGAAGAGATTAGTACTTTTACCCAGTTAAGCTTCCAACTGTCAGCTGTCATTACAGGACCTGCCAAAAAAAGCAAATGATACCAATGTTGAACTTGTAACATGAGCGCTGGACCCTTTTAGTGAGAAACAAAACATGCAAGTTAAACCAGGAAAATGCATTGCTTCCTGGCTTTACATTAAGGACAAATCAATGTCCTGGTCCAGCCACAATAAATTACCTTTTGCCAGGATAGATCAGTTTGGTTTTCTCTATATGAAATGTCAGTGGCAGGTATTGACAAATGTCAGTGGAAAGCAAAAAGCCTCAGTCAGCTGAGATTTTTGAAAGGATCCCAAACCATATGAAATTTGGGCACTCTCCACCTCCCTTACATACAAAAACTGTTTCTGTGAACTTTTTTAAGACTGGCAACATTCACGGTCATCAGACAAAAGGAAAATCTCCGTGCTGATTAAGTAGTCATAAGATCAACAGACTTATCACAGTAGCTCTGAAGTTCAACATGAGTCCACTGCTCCTACTGATAACTGGGATGCCCATACCGCTGCCAGTTCAAACCCTTCTATTTCTAGTGGAAATGCACAATTCTGGGCATTTTCAGCCAACAAGGACTTACAATTTTAGGTGGCGAAGCAATCCATGATTCTTGACAAATAAATAGATAATGAATACAGAAGGTTAGCATAAGACTACTAGCCAGCGGAGAATAAAAAAACTGATGTTCATTTGTACTTCTTTTTAAAAAAAAATGCCCAGAACGAGACATTTGGTTCCAATAAAAAACTGGCAGCCAAGGAAAAGTCTGGTAGCCACTTTTTCAGCAAGTGAAGGCCTGTAGAATATGATGCTATAATTTCATGCTTGTTGAATGATACCTGCTTCAGCTCATAAAAAGGAGCCTAGCATAAACAAAAACGCATGCACTGCTCCTGCCAATGAAAGCTCCAGATTACAGATGCCTTCTCAGGGACAGGGTAACCTTCCCCTACGCTGATAAAAATCCTATGCATGAGAAAACAGGTATACTGTATAAGATTTGGTAACTGAAGGGCTTCTCCAATGTGGAAAGAACATGTTTCAAGTATACAGTGGGTGCAGGTGTGTGCATGCATACATATGTGTGTATATATATATACACACACATATATATACATAGGTGCATATATGTGCAAACACACAAACTTACTGAAAGATTTAATTTTGTAGTGATTTAGTACATACTTAACCTCATATGCTGAAAAAAAACGAAACTGTCATACAATAGAAGCTTTAGAAACTATAGCATTAGAAAGCAGTATACAAGACATCCTTTCCAAAATTACTACATGTCTCTAGATTATAATAGGCCTGAGCAAACAATTTGGGAGCACTTGTATGATGAACACTCAAATAAGAGTTTCCATTACAGTGTTTCATGAATTCTGGTCATGAGTCTGGTAAGAAATATTTAGTGTAAAACTTTTATTTATATCAGACTGAGGTCCAGGAGACACACTCACACTCTAACCAGGCATTTTCTGAAGCATTTTTCTTTCTCCCTTTCATCCTGGATTACAGCTTTCGGATTCATTACTCTGTTTTAACACAGTCTTGCATGACATGCAATTCTGAAGTAAAATACCTAGTGAATCACAGCCTTGGTAAGTCTGTAGACCTACTGCAGTCATTTCCATCTGACTGGCTGGCTCAACTCAGGATGTTGACTATCCCATATACTCCCTCGTCCCCCCCCCCCCCCCANNCCCCATATACTCCCCCGCCCCCCCCCCCCCGCAAAAAAAAAAAAAAGGCTGAAACTTTAAAACATTCTTGCTGGCTCTCCTGCTTCAAAAGTTGGTTCTATATGCAACTGCTCTGAAGAAATCATCTCTCCTTGGGCTGTGAGCTGAGGCTGGGCCTGGAAGATATCCATGCTAAAGCTTAGTCTTTAGCGATGGGTATTAGAGGGATGGGTCATGGCTTTTTTACATCCACCTGGACAGAGCCCTCGATTTGTTCTCACATCACAGCACTGTGCAACTGTTTCTAGAAGTTTATAACTCTTCTTTCTGTAATAACTGAGCTTTAGGAAGCAAAATGTAATAAAATGTGACAAAGGTCTGGGGGGTTAGCTCAAATGTTTTCTCATGATTAATCAGAATATTGTATTTGTGTATAACTGCTTTTGGAGGAATGGCTGAAATTAGTTTTGATAGGAGGAAGCCATAAAATGACCATAAAATTGTGAGCACTTATTCTGGAGCAAACTTTGTATGATTTATAGCAAATCTTTCCTCTGACACAAGAAACTAGAATAGAAATTCCAGTTTCTCTATCAGCCTCTATGACTATTCTGTAAAAGTCAGAGGACTAGAGTAAAATAAAAAATTGAAGTAAAATTAATAGGAAACATTACATATATACATTTTGGAAGTTACTTATTTCTGCTCCAAGCACGTAGATTGGGGTAGAGAGGGTCCAGGAGGGAAGGCTGGCTATAATAAGATGTTAATAAGCAAAGAGGATAACTAAATGACTGTTACAAGAACTTCACAGGCACTCTGTGAGGCTCCAGTTTGCGCCTTAGTCTAATTTTGGCAATGACAAAGTGATGGCAGCCTCTTGGTGCCTCTCAGAGCAGAATTTGATGCCATTGAGCTATGAAGCTGGACTCAGCTGAATCCCCATCAACAGCATTTTCCACATCACACAACACTTGAATGAAATCCTCATCACAGCTTCTATTCACATTCCTCAAGGAGAGACAGTAAGAAACTTAAAATATTTCTTACAGCCTTGTGCAAGGCAGATTCAAGTATTAATTTAATGCAGCCTTTTTTTATTTCTTTCTAGTCTTCTACCTTCTGTTTCCCTCCATTTTAATCACGTTCACTTTTAAATAACATCTTGTCTCAAAAAAAAAAGTATTTTATGAGTAGACAAACTCAGTTAAAAAGATAGGGGAAAAAAGTTTTATATTGTTTTGGTTTGGATTGTTCAGCTTTTTGTTTTGCATTAATGGTCAAATAAATCAAAAGATGACACTGTACAATGTAAGAGTACAATCATGAATAGCTGTTTACATGGATTTTAAATATTTTGGTAATGTGCAGTGTGCAAATTACCAAGATATGAAGAGAATTTCTGATTTACATTGTGCAAGAATGAGGTTCATACACTATTTATCCTCTGTTTATTTTTACTAATCCAAATTATTACAATAAAAGAATAGCAATATGTGGTCACATAATTAGCTCTTACAATAATTAGAAGGGGAAAAAGCCCTCACTGAGGCAAGCACGCATTTCTGTGCAATTTAAACAGGAAGTCCTCAATGATTAACATTAATTGAGAAAAGGCTTTTCTAGGAAAAAAAAGAATCCTGTGTGAAACATTAAACAAACTTATCTGATATTTATGGTTTTTTCTTTAATAATTAATGAAATGTAAATAGTCAAGGGAGTCTAGAGTTTTGCTTTGTAACTAGCTACTATTATAAATGGCAGTCAGATGTTTACAGAATACCCAGAACCCTTTTGTGTGGAAGGAGGTTACAAATCTGCCCCTTTTCCCTGTTCAAAGTCAAAAATAATGGTGCCTGATCCCCAGAGCATTCATTGCAAGAACTGTTTGCATATTCAGTTATTGTTTCTGCTGCGTCAGTCATCTGCTGAAGTTCACTCTAATGTGGCCCTGATCAATTCTGCCAGCTGTGCTTAAGTGCTGTTTACTATAATAACATCACACTGCATTCTTATTTGGCAACAACAGCTATGACAGCACCTAAATGCATTGAGAAGCCAAGATTTTATCATGTACACAGATCAAATTGGAATTGTTTATGGAGGACAGTGTTGTTCTATTTCTGTCCTTTCTAGTGAATACCAATACCACAATAATGGCTTTGCCAAAAGCATTACTACTCTGCCCTTTCTAATAAGTGAAGGTCTTGTTGATCTAAATACTCTATAGGACATGGAAATTATTTCATTACAGCAGCATACACATTTTCACTGGATAAGAGAGAGAACTTAGAAGGCGGGTAGATTAGATAGAGAGATATGAACAGGTATCACTCAAGGAAGCACAGAAATAGTTTGTTAATGTACCAATATATTTGGTAAGATTTGAAAAATAATATAATTATCCAGTGTTTAAGAGGAAAAGAAAGAAAAAAATAAACAGGAGTAATTGAATAACAACAGAAACGTTTGGTGTGGCACAAAGGTCTCTAAACACATTTGCAACATTTCAAAGTAGTTTCACATATTTTTCCCAATATGCCCAACAGTTCACTTGGCCATATGTTAAGTAAATCAAATGTCTTCAATATACAGGCATGGTGAAAAAGCCATAAAGAATGAACCTGATCCTCCTTCTCCTAAAATCGGTTATAAATACAGCAATAGAATCTTGTCCTGGGAGTTATTTTTTAAACTGTGATAACACCCCGCAGTATGCTAGATGTTTTCCAAACACAGATGAAGACACATTTCCGGACAGCGTATATATAAAAAGACAATGACAGATGAAGCAGGGGAGGGGCGGGGGAAATAAGATGTCCACAAAAAGGTTGTAATAAGGAGAAGAATATATCTTATTAGCTTCACTATTTTTATTTTAATGGAAAGGGGCTTTTCCATTATCTTTGAGGTTTATAATGTTGTATCCTCTCAGTTTATCCTTCCACTATTGAGTCTTTCTTTTTATTTCCCTCGTCAGTTTCCAGGTGCTGCTGAATTGTCCTTTCTTTTCTGCACAGCCAGTATTCAAGCCTCTAATTCCCATAAAGACAAATAATTCTTCACACAGACCAATGAAATGAAGAGAGGGGATCTGGGAAACTACAAACATGCACTCATAGGACCAAAGCAAAGAAAACTTTACAGCAGCAACACTAGGCTTTGAAGACCATCCAGTAAAAGGTCTTTAGTAGACACAGAGAAGCATGAAGACAGTTCTGGGAGTTCTTGAAAACTATAAAGATGAGAGATGGCAGGATGAATGATATACAGAGATATGGAGCCAAGAACAGTCAGGTAGGACCTTGAAGGACATTTCAGAGAAGATCGGCTTGATATATTAAAGGAGATGGGGTTCAGAGAGAAGACTACCATGACCATATCTGACAGCCGTGTTCCCAAAAGGCTGAAATAGTTCACTGAGCAGACTTCTTGCAAGTGCTTTTCTACACTGCAGCAAAAATTCCCTTAAATATATGGAAATTGACTAGTAAAGTTGACTGCATGTGCCCCAAGAAAACAGATGGAGCAAAGCAAAGTCTTTTCTGGAGAGCTCATCTTGCCGCAGCACTTGCCTGAGTGGTGGACGAGAGGTGTTCTGGGTAAGGTACAAGGAGCAGCAAGAAACAGAGGAAGGAGGCAAAAAAGTGACACAGGTTGCACAACCCTATAAAAAGTTTTCAAAAGAGAACATACCACTAAGTAATACTGATAAAAATAGGTGCTACAAAAGCATTAAGTTAAAAATTTCTTTTTCCAGCATGCTGTGGAGAAGAGGATTCAAAAAAATATGAAGAAATCCTGCACACTTTCAATGGGAAGGAAATATAAGAGTTCGCAGGAGCTCAACCAGTAACTCTTCCAACTCTAGAATATAGATGCAGCTGAGCTGTTTAAATCAACAAAGCCACATATGACAGTCACATCATTTGAACTGGCACCCAGGCACGGATGACCTGCCTGAAGAGTGTAGGGTCAGCACAAAATTTAATTTTTTTTCAGGGATTTAAAGTAAGTTTTTGTCTTCTTTTGCACACATGAAGAACGAATTTTTTTAACGGGGGGAAAAAAAAGGATTAAATAAATTAGTACGTGATAGTGATGTGTTTTGAATTCTATGCCTTCTGTTAACTTCTGTCAAGTTATTGGACTTCTTAGGAATAATACACACAACAAGGATAAATCTTAATATGCATTCATGTCATATGCCCTAACAGCACAGAAGGCTCCTTCTAAGCAACTGTAGAGCATGCTGTGGCTGTGTATTAAAAAATACCACACACTTGACTATTACAGATCCATAATACATAGTCAGTTTTGCACCAATATCAAACCACATTATAAATTCTTATTAAAATATGAAAGCAACAATGCCTATTTAAATTCCAGTAACGCTAACATAATTTTATAGCTGAAGGAACTGCAACATTGACAAAGGTATTCTAATTTTTCTTTCTTAAAATCTTTGAATATAAAAAATGAACACATTTTATGTAGTTATGAAGAATGTGGAGACCAATTCAGAAAACTGATGAACACTCTTGATTCCCAGCATAGCTGACTGGAGCTACGAGCCCTCATAGCTCCCTTAGCACCTTGCTAGATAGAGACAACCTGTAATTTCTATGCTTTTTCTTCATTCCCTTTGTAACTTTTACAATCAGGAATTTACTTTTAATCACTACTCTCCTACTCTCTTATATACTACATTTAAATTGGGGGTGATTATCTACAGTATATATATAAACTATGGAAGTCAGGGGGTTGTAGCTCCAGAGCAGACCTTTACTTTAGCTGGGATAAATAGTTAGATTGTTGCTGATATGTATAAATAAATCCCTCTTTCATCAGGGCCTTACAGAAAACATGACATCCTTCTAAATTCATCATCAGGTTGCCAGGCAGACTCCAAAACAAAAATAATTCATTCAAACTGTTTAATCTACTCAGCGCAGATTGACAGTATCTTTATATATTTTTGAAAGCTCTTTTAACATTAGCTGATACTTTAGTGTGGGAAGAAACTAAAAGCTTTCTACATATAAAAGTTCATCGTTTACCTTCTCACAGCTATCAGATAAAAGCATAAGGGCAATGAAGCCACAGCTCTCAGATATATTACTCCCAAAGGACAGAACCCAAATGCATCAGCATCAGTAAAGGCAGCAGGTGTGAGCTTTGACTAAAGAACAAATGTTATACAAGAGAAAAACGCCTAAGAAGAGGTAACCGAGCCTATTAACGGCCCTGGGCCTGGAGCAGGAGGGTTCTGCATCTCCAAAGAAGGCTCTCACTAGAGGTAAATAAATAAATAAGGGAGAATACTACTTCAGATGTTTTAGTGAACTTTCTTATGAATGGATTGCAACACACAATGACAGAACTCCCTCAATTCCGCTTTTCAATAACTCCAAGGCACTAGGGATGTGACAGCATGATGAATACCACAACAGACAGCTCCAATATGGTACCATTTTACCAGATCAATATCTCACTGCAATATAAGAAAAAAAGAAGCTGATATTAGTCTACACAGTGTATTACAGATGAGGTACATTTCTTCTTACTGCACTCATGCTGAACCGAAGCAATAATTCATAGATGCCTTTAAAAGGTTTGCACACCAGCACATGCAAAAAAAGGCTAATCTTGGCTTCAACATCTGTTTGAACATGCAATAGCTTAAAGCAGTAAGTACGTAGGATTCTATGTATGTATCTATTAATCTACCTATGTGTACCACAAACACAATGATAAACGTATCTAGAGACAGAGAGGTAACGGGATTTATGTATGCTGTGCGGTTCCTTCAGCAATAGCTTTCTTCAGGAACAGATTACTCTACATATTAATCAAACATTTCTTAGCAAGTCCCTGTGTCCCTTCTCTCCCCTTTTCCTATGAAGATACAGGAACATTTCTAAGTGAAGCTACAGTAGGTACCGTTTTAAAAGTCTTCATTTGCCAACAGCAATCACAGGTTTGGTTTTTTTCCCCCTGTACTTCAAATAGGAAATGAGTGGGAGATCTCAGTTACTGCTGTGTGATAAGTGCTTGCAAATTTAACCTTTTTATAGCAACTACTGTAGCTTTCAAAATAGAAAACAAATATGATGCCTTGGTAAAAATAATATATTTAAGGCTAGCAGAAAGAAACTATAAAACAGGCATTATCAGAGTATGTGTTTGCTTTTCATCCCAGTATTCTCAGAGGAAAAAAGATGGGGGAAAAATTTATCTGGTCTAAATAATAATATTGGACTTTATTTCACTCTGATAATGCCATAAATGCCTGTCTTGTATACAATCTAACGGGTACTGTTGGACAGGTAAAATAATATAGCTATTCTTACCTCTGAGAATGTTGAAGATAACAAAAATGATCAAATGAATGAATCGTATTATTTGATAGCTGACTTTAATTCCTGTTGATTGCTCTCCTTTCCAATATAAAATACAGAAGTAAAAATTTAGACTACTCTAAACTTCTGTTACATTCACGAATACCTACAAATTATTTGACATCTTACATCTTTTTTCACTTTCTCCCTCTCTCTTTTCTCTTTGATTTTTTTTTCCAAAGGTAACACTGCTTTAGGATATCCTTTAGGATACAGAGTGTTTGGAAATACAAGTAGAAATTACTATGCAATCTAAAATTAATTTTTAAAATTAACGATACAGTGTACAGTTAATATCACATCATTCCTAATGTGTAGGTAAAATGACTTTATGAAACATAACTGTGGTATGTCAAGTTGAAAGAGAAGCTGAACATTATATTACAGCAAGAAAAAAACAGGGCCAAACTATCTAACTCCATCACTGGTTTATAGATACATAACTATATACCACAGATCATCACCAGAGGAATAATTGTGACAAAGAGTATCAAGTGCCAGATTCCCCACCAGGAAGGTAACACAAATTTAATGCTCCTATGAAAATGCACCAAATTCAGATGGACTGAGATGTCTGTATTTCAGAATGGATTAAAAATTTTAGCTCCGGGACACCAAAAAAAATGAGGTTTGGAACTCAAATTTTTCATCAGTCTCTCCAAAATAGGAGGAACATACATAACTGTAACAGAACTGCGAGTGTGCTTCATGGAAAAGTTAAAGAATCTGAAAGCTCAGGAAGGAAATTTACAATAAAATCTTAATAGAATTTATATACAAAAAAGTGGCAGAACAAAATACTTCTTGGGTTCATTCTGGTCTCTATTGATGTGATTCAAAGCACAGAAGTTACCTACTAAGTGAAAGACATGAGAGCGATGACCTATTTATAGCACTTGTCCCTCTTTTATTAACCTTCTGGACATACAAATGAGGGGATGATGATGAATCAGACACACAGATTCTCTAACTCTGTATGTACTTCATGTACGTGCTATTTAAAGGGGGGGGGGGGGAAGAAACAATTTTATGCTCCAAGTGGAAGCCTTAAATAGACATGAAATGTAAGACAAAAGAAATAATCAGTAGAATGTATAGAATAACAGGATTTGAATTCACGTGAAGACATAAACCACACATGAATGTAATACCAAAGTATACAGAAGAGCAAACATACTCTCATTGAAAAAGTGATTATTTGATTAAATATGAGCAGGCACCTGATGTCATATCACTTTGCATTTGACTGGGCCAGCAACCACACTTTGAGTCATTCACGGACTTTTCCCACGCGTGCTTTAATTGGTAGCATCCAAAAAATCTGGCCTATATGAAAACATAACAGTTACCACTAAGTCCATCTACCAGCCTACCTAAAATTGTATCTTCCTAATCTGGAGTAGAGAACCTACACATATGTCAAAGCAACGACACCATTCACGGGGACAGAGGCCCTAATTATATTGCTGCTCTTTCTGTTTTACGGTAGAGTCTTCCCCAGATTCTGGGTGACACTCAAACAGCAAAGTGTCCCAAAGGGGAAAGATGGTGGGGCTGACATACCGAAGAGGAGAAGACAGTCAACCAAGCTGGTACTTTATATGTACATCTACATAGGTAGAAATACGCCCATTGAACTTGACAAGAATGAATGCTAAAAGTTAGTTCACACACAGCCCTTGGCGAGTTCAGATCTAACACGTTAAATACAGTGAGGAAGGGACAACAGCAGTAACTCTGCGATGGGCTGCCCAGTATTACATCAAAATTTGTCATCTGTTCAATTTCTAAACTAAGCTCCTGATAGTGAATAATTACATAAAGGAAGGGGAATAAACTCCTAAAGGATGAGAAACTTTTAATGAGGAACACACACTTCCCATGTAACCATTCTGAGATCAAATTCGGACATATTCAGCTCAAAGACTGAAGAAACTGAGTGAGAAGCCTGGTGTGCTATTATTTATCTACATAGTTGCACAGCCCCCAGTATGAGCTGAGAATTTAGGAAAATGTCTAACTGCTTAAATGTGGACTGCATTAGTTCTGTAGGTTTATGGACCCTTAGCTACTGTAACCTTTCTGGTTCTATTTCCTTTGTTCTATACCACTCAAAATATCGTAAAACCTATTTTATAATAAATTATAAGAACTTTCCCAGTATGTATGCTAAGGTAACATGGCTATTTTTAAAAAAGAGATACTCCATTGAAGACTTGCAAGTTCTCTGAAGTCTAAGTGTCAAATGTAAAAAAAAAAAAAAAAACAACAAACTTTAATTTAGGAACTTTAATTATTCAGGACTTTACCCTTACACTATAAGCTATTTAGATTTTGTACCATGAGAACTCTGACTATGGATTTGTGGTGCTCTGATGACAAGTCAGTATTTTAATAAATCTGAGTGAATACAAATGACACATTTGTGAAGCCTAAACTGTTGACATTCTTACACAGATTTTCATGAAACGTTTTCTCCTAAAATGGATCAACACTTCTGAAAGGCCCTGAAATATAATGCCCTAGAAAAATTATATGAAATAACAAAAAAAAAAATCCAGCTTCTTAAATCTAACTTTTTTCTTAAGTAGCTATGGTTTAAAAAAATCCAACAGGTTAACATCAACACTGGAAGATAAGCAGTATAAGATCAAAAAAACTAAATCACTTACATGAATGAGAAGACCTAAGAGTAGAGGCAAATGTCCAAGATTTGGTAAATACTGTGTTTATTATTAAGTACAGTTTTATCATGAATCATCTTTGTGCCTTCAGTGATTCTTAAATAAACAGAGGCAGGTTGCATGTCATGGACTAATAAAAGACCATTTCTACAGAAAACATTGAGGAAAGTTCCTCGAATGGAATATCATGCAATTACATATAAACTCAAAGTATATTTTTTTATCAAAATACCTAATAATGCCTTGTTATACAGCTTAAACATCATTGAGGAGCTCTTCAGTAACAAACTTAAGGTGAAGTATATTGAAGATCGTAATTCAGATAAACCATGATTAGTTCTAGCTTAAGTTTTAAAACAAGTTTTATCTCCGATTAGTGCGAGATTTTGGTTTTAGCCCAAATCCAACTTTAAAAAAATAAAAAAAATAAAAAAAAAAGACCGTCTAATTATTGTGGCGTTTTAAAAACCAAAACAAACAAAAAAACCCCACACACCAGAAAGTTGAAACTGTTATATTTTGGGGACTCTATCTCGTGCACTGCAATAAGGGAAAGCAGCGAACTCCCCCTCACATGCTGCTGTCGCAAGGCTTTGTCTCTTTTCCTGTAGTCCTGTTTAAATTCTCACCTTGCTCTGCCCTTGTCATCAAGTCATTCAAGCACAAAGCAGGGAGCACGGGAGTGTTTACTCATTTCCCAAGTCCATTATCTTACACATTAATCACTGGTCTGGAACTTTTGGACAATGCTGAATCTGTTACCTTTTATTTTTTATTTTTTTTTTCTTTCTGGCTGCTTTACTCTTGGGTCCGATAGTTCACCGGTTCCAAGCTGTACTTAGGCTTGATGACCTTTATATCTGATTATTTAGCTACTCTTCCTTTTTCTTTGTTTCTTTTTTTAAAGACTACAAAAATAAAGAAATGCATGAAGCTAGCAACAGTCTTTTCCACCTTTAAAAGTTTACGCTTGCTTGAGGAAACCACAAATTGAACTCCTCCAAATCTAAAAGGCATACTCCATACATGGAATACATACCTAAAAATAGGGGATGTCTTTCTAGAAAGGACTGGAGAGAGTTTATTTAATTTATTTATTTATTTTATTCCTTTAGAACAACTAGGTTTCTTTGGGAAACCTGTAAGAGCACATGAACCCCTCTTTTTTTTTTTTTTCCCCTTCAGTGTCAATGAAAAAGGAGTGAAAAGTTATTCCTGAATTGCATGAAGTTTGGTGGTGTAGAAATGCATCTTCTAAAACAGGAAAAAAAAAGTTTATTTGCAATAATGACTGAAAAGGCAAAAAAAAGGTGTAAATCTGGACAGCTGGAGGCTCTTGAACTCCACTTGTTAAAAGATTTGTTTGTGAAACACGCATTTTATTGCCTTGTATGCGTCTTATAATGAGGCATGGACAACTGCAACATTACACTTAATGATTGCATTTCTTGTTTCAGCCAGTTTCCTTGGCCTCTTGCAATTAACGCTTTCCCAGATCACCCAAGGCTACTTTGGAAGCGAAAGGGGGGGGAGGAGGAGAAGAAAAGGGGGGGGGGGGGGGGGGGGGCGGGGGGCTAAAAAAAAAAATAATCTGAAATTCACATAAATGAGCAATGTCAATAGTTTAGAAAGAGTTTACTTAGAGAACAAAGGGCCCTTATGAGGCACTAGTGAGAAGAAATGGGGAAAAAATGAGTCCTCACAATGTCGCCCTTTTCTCCCCGCGAGTTGTTATCAAGCAGCCCGCGCCAGCCCCTCCCCGATCTGCATGAAAATACCGCGGCGTCCCATTCACTTCATTTGCATTAATTTCTCCCATTGTACCCGCAAATGGCCGCATGTCTCCCCGGCACAATGCCACAGCCTATCACGGCCACCGGCCACCGGCGACCGGCGGCGGCACCAGGTGCCCCGCTCCCTCCTCCCACCATCCCCCCCTTCCTCTCCATCCCCCCTCACCGACACCCCCCAAACCCCCTCTTTCTTCTGGCGGGGGGGAAGGGGGGGGGGGAGGCTCGCCCCGCCGGCCCGGGGACTCCTCAATTAGATTTGCTGGCGGTGACAAAATTGTCGCCGGCCGGAGAAGAGGAGGAGGAGGAGGAGGAGGAGG